>VYZQ01056850.1:104411-116003 GCA_013400655.1 Mystacornis crossleyi
GTATGCTAAAGGTGGAGCAAAACAGTAGTAATCCTACACATATTCATATTATCTTTCTATTTAAAAAATGTAAGAGGGTCTCGAATAATCAATTACATTAAATTTTCATCTTTCGTCTTTGTTGCTGATCCATTATCAGACAAAAGCAACAAAATTTTAAGCATTCAATATTTGTTAAATAACTAAAGTCATGGGTTAATTTGTCCAGGCTCAGGCTCTACCATCCATATTAAATATCATAAGCACATTTTGCTCTATAATAGGCAGGAAATTAATAATCTAGCATGAACTCAGAAACACAAATATAACTGTTCCCTAGGAAAACCAAGTGTGCCATCATAACACATGAACAGCTATAATAGAGCCCATATTACACCTTTTTTAGGGATAGGGAATTTCTGTTTCCAGATTTGCCTGGGCCCCCGCATTAGCTTGAAGGTTTTAAAACTGTGATTTGTGTAGACAGTACCTAAACAGCCACAGTGTCACAAAACAAACTACATACTGCAATTTTAAAGCTCTACAAATTCAAAATATAATTGCTTAAGCTGGAATCAATAAATCAATGCAATAACAGATTGTCTACAAAAAGCAGGTGAGATCATGAAGAAATGATCTTAGTGGTCTTGAATACCTGGCTGCAAGTCTTTAACAGATATTTTTGTAAACATTTTGAAGATACAAAGCACTGTAATTACTAAATAGTATTAGGAATTATTTTCTACCTTAAATGCAGCATTTATCTCCAAGAAAGAATCAAAAGTTGTAGAATAAAAATTATGTACAGCTTTCCAATCTCCCGATGCCTTTGACTTTTCCACATCATCCCTAGAGAAAATATAATCAAATACTGGTAATGGTTTGATCTTTCCAGCCACTTGGACTTTAAAATGCACTGTAACTTTAAGCTTTTCTCACTAAGCACACTTAGAAGACAGACAAGTATAATATCTGTAGCTTTCTAACATCTTCCTTGTCATTTAAAGATCGTGGTATTATAAGAGAACAAAAGCATAGTTTGTGTTTGATACACCTGAGCAATGTCTTTTATTCAAAATGTTAATTCACAGTGCCACAGTTCAGTATGTTAGGACAAATAATTAGCAGAACAGAACAGAATTAACCTGCAGCTACACTGAAATAATAAAATTTCTGAGAGTAATTTTAAGTGTGAAGGCTCCTAAACTATTCAAATTCACTAGAACTTTTACAAAATTTTATTTCTTTTAAAATTTTTCAAATAGAACTTAATCTTAGGCACATGACAAGGCGGTCACTGGTGACAGTCAACGGCTTCACTAAGGGCAAATAGCGCTTGACAAATTTGGTGGCCTTCTACAGTAGGGTTACAGTGGATGTTGGAAGGTGATATCTACCTGGACTTGTGCAAGGCCTTCTCGTGGAAGCTGCTTCCTCTCACTTTGCTGCAGGCTGTGCAAGAAATCCTCAGCATGGGGAAACCCAAACCCAGCTCAGCTCAGGGAGCAGCTGCCAGATCCAACTGAGAAGGACCCAGCCCTGCCTGAAGGTTGGCAGCTGTGGGAGAGGGGAAATGGAGGGGTGGTAGAGACTCACAGCTGGGGATTCAAAGGGACAGGACAAGGGCTAAATGGCTTTAATCTGCAGGAGGGTTGATTTAGATTAGATATAAGGAAGAAGTTCTTCACAATGAGAGTGGTGGAACACTGCCACAGGTTGTCCAGAGGCAATAGTCAATAGATACAAAAATCTGAATACCAGCAAAGGATCACCTCTTTGCAAATTTTCCTTTATATCTCTTTCCTTTCCCACAAAATACACACTGAATAATCAAAAAGCATTCCTTTCTCTCACTGGAAGCACAAAATTTCAAATGCGGAAGAAAGAAATAATTGCCAGTATAACCAAAACACCTAAGACTGCAAGGGATTTGCCAGTTTACCATAAGCCATACATATTTTTTATCCAAAGCTAAACATTCACTACATTTCTAATTCTGAAGTATATATTTTGCCATTCTCTGTGTGGAACAACATTTCAAGCTAGAAAAAATATTTTGATAGTTTTCACAGTAACAAAGTTACCAATCCCACCATCATAGCCAGACTAACTCCTTGTCAGTCTTACTGAAGCTGTTTCCTCATTTGAGATTAACAAAATCAAATGCATGAATTAGGTCAAAATAAAAAGAATTTCAAAGAAAGGAAGAAAACACACTTCTAGGAACACCAGTATAACTTACTGAAAGTCTTTCACAGTTTTGGTTCGAATTGGAAGGGAAGGTTCAGGAGGAAACGGTGCTTTCAGTTCTTGGGGTAACGCGTCTATAGACACGCGCTGCTTTTGCCGTACATCGAGGCAAAGACGTGGTAGGTCTCGGCCTTAAACAAAGGTAAAGAAGAATAAATACTGTGCATCTAATACAAATATATAGGTACTAGGGAAAAAAGAAAACTCACAGTGTTTAATTCTAATTCTTTAAAAAAGTATTTTTTCTCTTACCATGTGTACATGCAGATGATGTAAAATTTGGCTAACTGATAACAATAGCCGTGTTGCCTGTTATTGTATTTACAATATAGATTGTAAATATTTAATATACAAACTGCAACACTGGTGCTCCTTACAGCTAAGAAAAATCTCACGCCCAACCCGACCAAAGTCCAACTATCATACAAGGACAAGACTTCAGTCTGTTTTTCTGCACTGTGATATATATCTTTAACTAGAACTGACTGTGGATCATCTTACAGCTTCCTTAAAGAATCTCTGTAAAAAACTAAACGGGGAAGGCAATATTTTTTTGTCTTACAGAGAATTAGTGGTGAAACAGAAACATCTTTGAACACTTCTTCTCAATAAATGTGGCTGCGTATTCTAGTACCACTGGCAGTGCTTTGCCAAGGTCTTTCTATTCTACTCCTTACTTTCTGTTTGATCTGAGACTGATCAGATTAGCGTGGCAAGACTTGGCAACAGTGCAGCTACTGTGAGAGGAGCGATGGGGCTGCCTCTGTGTCCGACACAGCTCCAGAACACACCCACCATGGGCCAAAGCTGAGCACAGCAGTGACACTGGTAGCACGCTTGTAACAATTATTTAGGAAAGGGTAAAGAAAACTGCACAGCAGCTGAGAGAGAGGAAGGATTAAAAAAAAAACAGGAAAAAAAATAAGAAGGAAACTACCCTACAGACACCCACGTGAATGGAAAAGAAGGAGAAGGAGGAGGTGCTCCAGGGTCTGGAGCAGAGATTCCCCTGCAGCCAGTGGAAAGCCCATGCCTGATCAGGCTGCTGGCAGAATTGGAGAAAAGTTGAGACTGAGAACAAGCGACGGTGTGGTAAACAGGGAAGGGGAAGGTGTTTTGAGTTTTGTTTTTGTTTTGTTTAACTAGCAATAAATTAATATCCTCAAGTTCTGCCCATGACAATAATTGGAAAGTGACTCCCAGTCTTTATCTCAACCCATGACCTTTTTCATCTTATTTTTACCCCTTGTCCTATTGAGGAAGGGAAGCCATAGAGCAGCTTGGTGGGTGTCTGGCAGTCAGCCAAGGTAAACCCATCTAAAACATGAAAAAAAATTTCCCCTGCATTTCCAAGACTCATTTTACTGACAGTGTCTCCATAAATATCCTCAAAGCACTCTTGTAGTCTGATTTATACTGCTCATTTTTAAAAGCATTTATATGAAGTGTGGCATACGTTTGGGATAAAAGACACTATATAAAATAAAAGTGTCCTCAAAAGTTAAACATATTTAATGAAAATCCTCTATGAATTGTCTAAGACCCCTCTAAGCCTTTTCAAAGATTCATTTTTTTTAATTAACTAAACATCTAAGTAGTATGATTACTCCGCTGCCTACTCCATTTATCACAGCAGGGAAACAGATGTTAAAAAAATCCCATGAATCCAAAAGCAGATTCTTTTCACTCATGCTCATGACAGAGACACTGTCCCTGTGACTTAACTCAGCCACCATTCATGAGATACCAGAACAGACCTCAATCCCTTGAGGATAGCATCAATTACAGATATGGAACCTTGTCCATTCTCCCAGCTGGAATTTAAACTATTTTACAGGAAGAGTAGTAACTGAAAAAAACAAAGCGGGAACACAGATAATAAATAAATTCAAGCCAAGATGCCAAATAATCCACCCATGCAAATGTTCTCCTAATGCGCACATTCTCTGAAAGCAGGATGGACTGATTTTAAAGAATCTAAGAATTTGTCTTATTTTTATACTCTGAGAATAACAAGATTTTTGATTTAACTCTCATTCTGTCTTCTCAACTTTAAATGGATTAAACATTGAGTTATAACCAACTGAATACACTGAAATGAGGAAAATATTCTTTCTACATCTGCAGAAGAGATCTGCTGGCAGACGCTGCTGCTCACTTCAGTAAATTGAGGCTGCAGGTGCTAAGCTGGTACCTTGCACCTGTCAGCAATGCAATTTTCTTTGAAATATATGCAGTTTGATTTAGAGATACTAAAATTGGTTTTTAATAGTATCTTTAACACATATGGTCAACTTCTGTATATTTTGTCATCATTTAAGTTTATTTTTACATAGATTTATTTGCTCTTCTGTCAGTAAAGAATACTAATTAAGATCTCTGAGTTTCACTGAGTAGAAATGGGAAACTTTCTGTATTGAGTTGATAAACAGCAATAACATAATATTACAAGACAAGAAAAACCAATCATTTCTGGCTTCTTGCCCAGTTACATCAAGTAAAAAGATTCAGCAATTTATGACTGCTTAAGGAATGATCAAAAACTTCGGTGAAGAAAATCTTATTGATAGAAAGCAGAACTGAGTAGTCCAGGGAAGTTCAGGGTAAATGAATACTGCAGCTATTTTCATGGTGACCAACACAGCCGCTGGCAGATGAAAATTTTCAAGGCAGATAAAGCAAACAAAACTTACTTATACTTGTAACATTAGAAAAGAACTAGAACAATCTATTTAATATATAAATTTCATACCAGATCCCTGTTACATTAGAAGACTCATTATATGGGGCAGCTATACAGCACACAAAGTAGACACTATGTAGTCTCCCTGCTTTTCGAGCTGTATTTACCAGCATTAGCTTTTCCACACCTTTGTTTTCAATGAAATTAACGTTCTTTGAACTTGAGCCTGAAGTATTACCAGTATTTGCATATATATATTTACACATGTTCAGAGATAGCAGATGTATAGATAATCTGCAAAAAACCCAAACACCAAAACACCAACCAAGCACTATTCCTGAATGCCAGGTTAGCAAAAGCAGCATTTTTAACTGATAAATTTGTTTCAATTGTTAATTTCGCCACAGAATACACATACCACCTCAAAATATTTTGAATTCACCTTCAACTGTTACTAAAAATATTCTGGTTTTATATAGTCAGGTTACTCTGATCCTGAAACTACCAGAGCATCTGCTCAATTTTACACACTGAGCTCTATTTCAAGAATATATCCTTGACTATAATAAATATTGCCATGCATTAGTGTGGTAAAAATTAACAACTAATTACTTATGAGGGAGTAATTACATCTGGGACAGCATTATCTGCAGCAAAACTGAGGGCACTTCAAGAGAGCAAAACTGAGGGCACTTCAAGAGAGTTTATCATTCTTGCCAGGTACCAGTAAAAAAGGAGCAGGGTTAGGGAAGAAGCAGATTTCTGTTATGTTATGCAGCAGTGGGAGAAATCTTTACTGGCCATCTCCAGCCACTGTGTTTTCCTTTGTGTAGTACAAAGTGATTTGAACTAAGCACAAAATCCTGTCTGAGCTATCATTCAAACCTTTTGTGTTTCAGTGACTGCCCTTGTTCTGGAAGTAGAAAGCACCTCTTTACCCCATAACAAAAACCGCTAAAAAAAAAAGTCTTGGCACTGACCTTTAGTTTTGCAGTACAGCTAGCACTAATAAAAGATTATTTTAGTAAGAATCTAGTGCTGCAAGTTATAAGCCACCTTTTTCTGCACAACTTTGAAACTGACAATACCTGTCAACAGTTTTATTTCAAACTCACACTACTGAGATCTCTCAGTGCAGTCTCTTTCTCACCTCAAACTGTTCTATTAAAGACTGAGTGAACCACAGCATAATAAGCCTGAAGGGGACTTGCTCAGAGACAAGATCAATACACACCTGACAAATGTTTGTACAGCCTTTATGAACAGTTCCAAATTACTGAAATTCCATATCCTAGCCCAAAAACCTAATAAAAATTCCAGGTCTAACCACAGCATCATCTCATCTAGGCTTCATGATTCTAGCCTACCATATTGAATACAGAGCTCCACTTTCTATCTCTTGATCAAGTATTGTTACCTCATCATAGCACAACAACCTTCCTTCTCACCTATACAGCTCTTCAAAACTTACCAACTGTTGGCTGTGCATTTTATTTTGTACCATCACTGGCCTTCATCTTCACTGAAAAACAGCAGCTGCCCCCCTTAAAAGCCTTACGCTTGCCTCATTCCCATCATCATTCAGAGGGCAATAAAAAAATTTTCTCCAAAGTTCTGACAATTTCTAGAGAAACTGCCTGATTGCAGCTAGACAGAGTATCTGCAGATAGACAACCGAATCAGTACCTTTCCTTGAAACTTCAAAAGGTTATTTCATCCTCCAGGTCTATTTGTTTTTTCTTATGGAACTTGTCTCTATCACACAACCACTACTGATGATGGGCTACCGTATATATCACTGCCTGTACAACGTACAACACAGCATAATCCAATGAAATCTAGATTTCTAGATTTTCTGGCACTATCACAATACAAATGCTGGCAGAAATTTGAGCACCTTCTAAACTTGGTAACTAAGTAACACAGGTCTTTTTTTCTCTTACCGTTTTTGATGTTGGGTAAAACAAGTTGTGTAGGCGAACTTCTGTTTCCGATGCCTTCCTTCTTTTGGTTGATAGTTGTGATGAAATTGCTGAAAGTGGAAAACTGATTTTTGGCTCCTTCCTCCAACCCCTGTAATTAAGATGATAGTATGGTCTAAAGGGCTAATACATTACTGCTACAGTAATCTTACTAGTGAGTCATTACACAATTCTTAATACCTTTTATCTTGAAATCAGACTGGTAATAACTAAATAAGATAAAAATAATGATTTTGAAAGTTTGTTTCAAATTGATTCAGGAGAGGTACCATAAAATTCCTTTCCATTACATTAACAAACTCAAATATTAATTTGCAGGATATGAAGATATCCTTGGATCACTGTGAGCAAAACACAATACAATTAGAATGCTGTCAATGATATTTTAACTTTCCATATCTTAATGTCTATCTACTTTTATATTCCTCACTACATCCAGCTCAGTTTAAACATATCAAAGTGTCACATATTCCTTTTTTCAAATAGCTCTAATATATTGAAGTAGTTTAGACAAATTTCTCAAGACTTGAAATGTGGGGCCAAAATTTCTAACCTGCAAAAAAAATTTAAATACTACTTAAATTTTAATAATAATTAAATGATACTAAGTAAAGTAAATAATGCTAAATTTAAGACTACTGGGTAAAACTCCCTCATGATTCAAAATGGTCAGCATCTGCTGCCACTGAAGAAAGGCTGACCAACAAATATTTGTTGTCAAAGTGCTAAAAGACACCCTGCTTGAGCACCCGTACATGCTGCCACCAAGGAACCTGCACAAGTTTCTGCTAGGAAGTGTTGAGCCCTAATGTGTGAAATCACACATCAGACTTCTAAAGGATTGTTCCAGTTAATCTGTTTGGCTTATCAGCACTGGTTGCTATTAGATATAGTTACTAAAGAATTTGCAAAGCATAGGTGGGGTTAAGAGGCTTGCCCACAATGACAGAAGTCTTATGATGAGTATTTTAATTTTCATCTCAGTTCCAAGTCATCAATTGATATCAGGAAAAGGTAGATCAACTCAAAAATATACACACTCTTCCTGCACATCATGATTTGCAACCTCACAGTAACCTAAAGACTAATTTTTTTGATATCTGGCATCTGTGCACTCAAAAAAATGTTTCCGCACAAATAAAAGCTTTAACTCTGCAAGTGAGAATACATATTCTAGAACAATTAATGTAATACCCTATCAAAATTTTTGAACCAGTACATTTCCCTTTCCCCTTAAGAGAAATACATTTGGAGTAAGACATGCAGTCAAAGTTCTAAGGAAAGCACTTCACTTCCACCACAACATCCTGAAATACCACTAGAAGGGTAATAACACAGCCCAGAAACCTACCACACCACAGTGTACACAAGCTGGTACGCTGCCAGGAATTTTAAATAACTGTGGCACATACAGCTATTTTTCCATGGCTTATAACTCATGAAATTATAAATTTCAACAATCAGCAGGTCTTCTGGCTCTAAAAATATCAAATTTCAATTTCTAAAATTGGTATTTTTACCAGATTTCAATTTCTAGTTCCAAATTCCTTATATGCAACAAATATTCCAAAATAAAATGTAATTACCAGTGTAATTTTCAGATTAATATTTCCTTCCTTTTCATCTAAAGCCTTTGAAATATATTAAGATGATTCTTAAAAATCACCTGGCACGTGATTGGAGAAAAACAGACCCTGGACAAACATTAGTGACTGGAAAAGGACTTTTAAACAAACCCAGATGTGAGGTTAATATGCTCTGTCACAAAATGTGTGCTCTAGGCAGAAAAGCTCTGAAGCATAGGCTAGTCTAATTATGATTAATAGGGAATAGATAGCAGAGAAAATTGAGAAAAGGAGTTTTTATTAAATAAATTATTGTGACAGCCTTTCTGAATGACTTAGCTTTCCAGGTTTTACTCCAGCCACACCACTGAAATACTATGGCTGAGTAGTTTTTTAAAAACTTTCTCCTTAATGCCACCTCCCTCAGCAGTGATCACAAAGAACAAAAACTGCATGTCCTCTTCAACTCCACCATCCTGTTTCAAGTACAGTTCCAACAATATTAGACAAACATTTGGACAAAGGCTTTATTGTAAGGCCCTGGATGAATACTGGTAAACTTCATGCTCATTAATGAGAAATTCTGACAACTCCTGAGGGAGTAATCTAGGGCAAGTGCACAGCATCACGTCACAAATTTTGTAGGAGGTCACTGAGCTTTTAGAGCCTAAGATTTTACAAACTCACTGCCATCAGAAAACTGAACATCCACCGTGCCCCTCCCACCCACCATAAGGAACGAATATGCTCAGAGGGAGTAAGTGGATCGAAGTAATCTTTAGTCCTGTTTTAAGAGCATAATAATAACCCAAAGCTCTGCTGGCTTCTTAGTGGAAGTTTTCAAAAACACTGCGCCCTCCGTAAGACTGGAGAGGTACTCACTTTATACGTTACAAAACTGTATTTTTCATTATTGAATTTACATGAAATGGTGAAAGCAAGCCAAAATGTTTGCAAAGAGCACATACAGACTGCTTTCTCGGAAGATACAAAAGACCATCTAGAAGAGTTTCTTGAAAATCCTGTTAGCTCTAACATTGGTTACTCAAGGCCCTTATGTACCTG
Organism: Mystacornis crossleyi; assembly: GCA_013400655.1. Classification (NCBI taxonomy): domain Eukaryota; kingdom Metazoa; phylum Chordata; class Aves; order Passeriformes; family Timaliidae; genus Mystacornis; species Mystacornis crossleyi. The sequence goes on from VYZQ01056850.1 coordinate 113,936, forward strand.
GCAAGCAAAGTCTAGTGAGGATGAAAATATTTTCTTCCCTATGCAAGAACGCACAGAGGACACTCAGATCACCAAAAGGCAACTGACAGCGCAACAGCCTGTACAAGAAGCAGGATTTTCCCTTCCATTTGTAGCTTGAAAGGTGTACCTTTGGACTGGTTTTCCTTTACAAAAATCTCTATTTGTTCCTATTTATTAGGGAGCAAATTATTTAGCTTTCCACAAGTTTCCTTCCAGAATCTGAATGCTGACACCCAAACTGTGACCTCTTTGGAAATGTCTATGACATTTGTCTACAAAACTCTTCCTCTAACATACTACTGAACCCCATATAAGGCTTTTGGTAAATTCAAACCCTGCCCTGCAGTTGACAAACAACCACACCCACCCAGGTCTGAACTCCTCTGTAGCAAGTCCACTTAGACAGCTTCTGCCCGTGGGCGACAGTTCAGAGGTACACGATGGATGTCCAGCTACAAAGAAGTTCTCATGATTCTTCAAGGCAGTTGAAATTCTACATGGCCGTGCAGGGCCGTATTTTTCACTGGCTGAGCTAAGCCTGACACATTTTAGGCCAGCACTTGTACCTTTATTCTGAGGGACTGACATTTGCCATTCAAAGGCCAAAGTGGAGATTTTCAAAAGTAAAAATAACTCCTGGGCACTGGTCCATTATAGACTTCTCCCACAAAATTGGTATTTGAATCACAGGAATAAACATATTCTTTCACATTCTGACAGATTTACAAAGCTGAAAGTCTTTCAGAAGATTGGAACGTTTAGGCAAAACAAAAAATTGGCAGAATTGCTCCAAGGAATTTGCAGTTTGCATACAATTACTTAGTTTAACATCACAATTATTTCCTGACAGTCATAAATATTATATGCTCAATCTTTTCAATTCAAATTATGAATTTAAATAAATGATAAATGATAATTTTTAATAAGTCAGATGCTTATCAGAACCACTGAATGAAAATCAAGTGTGTTACTACAGAATTTGTAATATTTTTGTTCTGTTGTTGAGCTGAAACAACTTACCACAAGTTCTAATGTTAAGCTATGTAAGATATCCAACTCACACTAGGAAAATTTTATGTTTTGTAATATTGTATGGTCAGCAGAAAGAAAAGCACAACGCTGGTATAATTAAAAAACCTGAAAAAAAGGTTTCTGAAATGAAGTTATTCCGGAAAATATCCCTTCCCCATATTTTTCCTGCATTAACTCATTCATCATTTCATCAAAATGTTCTGGCATCTTTGCTTCAACAAAAAGGAAAAATCGGAAAAGATTTTTAAAGAAAAAGCTAAAATATAGAAGTATTTCCCAGCTACCTCTCTTGCCATTAAGTGTATTAGAGCTGAAACCCTCCACCCCCGAGAACCCTTAATGAACATTCACGATGCTGCAAAACCTCAGTCATGACTAACCCGACAGAGCAGACCGTTGTAAAATGTTAACTATAAGTGGATGGAGAATTTATAGCTTCATTATGTCATTGCTTACAGATGCACTTGTTATTTTTAAGAAACTTGAATGAAAGCCTCTCAACGGAAAGGAACATGAAAGAAAATGAGGCTGATGCTTCCTCCCTTCCCTTTCCCCTCCCAAATAAAGCGGCAAACACAGGAAACGAACACGGAGTGGCATAGGCGGGCCCGCGGGCGGCTGCCCGGGCGCTGACGGGACCTACCCCGGCAGCCGCGGTGGACGCCGAAGGGATGGGCGGCAATTTCTCTCTTTCCTTTCCCTTTTCGTTTTCCTTTTCCTTCTCCTTCTCCCCTTCTTCCTCTTCTTCCTCCTCCTCGCCGCCCTCCTCGGCTGACGGGGCCGCGGCGCTGCCTTGGCTCAGCTCCGCGCCCGGCGGATGCCCCTCGCCGGGGCCGGGGGGCAGCTCGGCGGCAGCCGGCGGGCTCTGCAGCGACATGATCCCGCTCCCGGCCGCCTCTCTGCTCGCGGCAGCCTCTCAGTGCCGCCGGCACCCGAGACCCCGCGCCCTCCTCTTCTCCCTCCGAGGAGCCCCCGGGAGCACCCTCAGCTCCGCCGCTCCTCTCGGCGCGGGGCC
>VYZQ01056853.1:0-10112 GCA_013400655.1 Mystacornis crossleyi
AATCAAAAAGTTGTTTTGATGTTATGCAGTATATATATAAAGTATATAATTTCATGATGAAACTTTTAAAAAAATATAAGTTGTTCTAGCTCAGTTCAAATAGGTGTTCTAGTTCTCTTCAAGTAGACAAAAGTGGCGAGAAAGGAGTACAGTAATGTCTGTGCTGTGTAGAAGACAGCAATTAAATAACAAATCTGCTACTATAATATTTTTAATTATTTGATACGATTCTAATTAAACCAGAAAAAAAAAGAACATCTCTTTCCCTTCTCTTGTTTACAAATTATTTGCTTATTTTTCATTACATTGAAGACACACTATTCCTTTCAAAACTATGCAGTATGGATAGTAGCATGAAAATATTTTACTAACATCATTAAATGAACTCAATTTTTCTGCAAAGAATTGCTTTGAAGAAAGAATAAGACAGATAAAGGCACCAGGGGGTCATAGTAATATTTGATCTAGATGCTGCTTGTATCATCAAAATTCAGAATTTTTTTCTTTATAAGCATCCATTCCCATGGCAGGCACACACAGAGTAATAAGTATTGTTCTACACAACATTTAGCCATAGGTGGACACATTTTTTTGAGCTATCTGCCTGAATTATTCACAGAAGTTTCATGTGTGTATATATATATATATATACACACGTATATATATTTATGTAAATTGGTATAACATGAAAGTCTAAATTCTTTCATGGAAATGGCTATCTAAATGATTTTTTTTTAAAGTGTTATTATAAACAACGTTTGATTCTATTAAAACACACAAAATATCTGTCTAAGGATGAAGATGTTGATTTACCAGAAACTGAAAACCAACATTGCTTCTTGGTCTTTGAAACGTACAGCATTACACAAGGGACGAATTAACTCTGTGTGAATATCTCCATGTGTACATGTATATAATTAATATTTAATACCATGGAAGATGAACTCTCATGACTCTTGCAGCAACAGTTTAAGCACTGCCTTTGACTGTTCCAAAGCTATCCTGGAGGACACTGCCCTAACTGCAGAGTCGTCAGAAGGAAAAAAATGGGTCTGAGCTGCAGCAGCTCCAGCACGAAGTCAGACTCCTCTGTTCAGTTCCACCTTGAGCAATGCTCCATGTGCAATGCCATAGGGGGAAGGTCCTGAGGGCACAGACATCCTCCTTCTGCAGCCCTCAGAGAGACGTAACCTGCAGCAGGTGTCTGAGAACAGACAGCTGAGCTGAAAGACAGAAACAAAATTCTGTAGAAGTCTTTTAGCACAGCCTTAAAGCAAGCTTCAAAATATCTCTATCCCTTGAAGTTCAAGCCTAGCTATGCACAGAAGACATATAATAGTATTTTGAGGGAAAATATTATTTATTTTAAAGAAATCCCCCTCACTCCTTTCACAGATTGGATCCAGAGGAGCCTACACTCTGCTCTGAGCTTTCTGCAGCTGATTGGTTATTTATGCACAGCTCAGATGGGAAGTTTGTGTACATACAGCAGAAACTGCCATTGGTTAAAAACACACAGTTATATATAAGCCTAAATTGAGTGGCTGAATATGGACATCACATGAACATTGCTCTGGATTTAGTTTCAAAATTTGGTCAAGTAAAGCAAATGATCCAATTTAAAACCAACATTAGAAATTCATAAAATTAAATACAAAGGCTGTAAGATGGCTAAATTTGAAGCAGAGGAGGAGCAAATGAAATACAGATCAGCATAGGATAATAAGAAAATGAGGAAATTGAGAGCAATACGCAACCAATGTTTGAGATTTTGTGCTGTTTGTTAACAAAAGTATTTGGATTCCATTTGCTTGTTTGGGTTTTCTAACCCTTGGTGGTCTGCAGAACACCCAGTTTGCAGCTCCAGCAATCAGATTGTTACATGCTGTTTTCAAATGCTGCACTGTATTTCACTGCTCAGACACTGTTCAGAATAGTGTAAAGCACAGACAGATTTGTGATGTCCTGCCCACAAATCAAAGGGAATCTTTCTCGCCAAATACCTCCCTCTAACATTCATTCACTCATCACACTCAGGAGTTGCACTAGCACAAGGGAAATCTGTGTATGACCTACTTTATTTCAGAAAAAGATGTATGGGCAATACATAATATTAACTCTTTGACAAAACAAAGCTAATATTCTCTCACTTCATTTCACATTATTACAACCATAATAAGATAGTGGAACAATTTCTCTCATTCCAGCTGGAAGCAAATTTAAAAAAACCAAATATTTTCCTATATAAGTTTGGGTTTTTGTCATTCTTGAAGATTTTTTTAGTACGTTTTTGTTAGTTTGTTTGCATTGTTTATTCTTTCCATATATAGAATCAGCATATTCTTAAAAGTAATCTGCTATTTTCTGTTTACAGAATTTCATCTCACAGCTTGAAGGAGTAGACTAATTTGGGAGAAATATTTTAATACTGGCAAAAAAAATCTGAAAAATCTAAATATTTCAGTCTTAAGATGCAGAATACAGAACTTTCACATGAATCTCATCACTTATATAGGGATAACTGCATCTCAGCAGGGTGCAGCTGTTAGAAAATGCATTTCTATGAAGCTATTTTATACTAACAAGGCTCTTGCCATGAGTTTGCAACGCTACTAAAGTTGCCTCAAGCAAGCAATTAGAATTGCAATTAGAATTCCCTTCTTTTTTTAATTCATTTTCCTTAATGTCTTTCATTTTTCCTTCTTCTACTGTTTTTTTTTTAATTTATGCTTCACCTGCTGTCATAATGTAGTACTTTTTTCAGCTCTGTTTCCATTAATAATGTTATGTGAAATAAGAAGCAAGTACTCTCTTTTAAAAGCTGATAGTGAAGAGAATCAGCAAAACTGACTGTTAATCACAGCATTTTGTGGTGAATCAGCATCTTCTGACCCAATTAAATAGATGCAAATACTATTTTACCCAGTTCAAAAGTATAACAAAAAAGGGGAATTGTGGGCAGCAGCTGCTACATGGTTTTTCTTTCATGCCCTTGTGGTATATTTCAGAGTTTTCAAGGTGGAAAGGCCTACTATCCACAAGGCATGAAAGGGGAATGAGCTAGTGTGAGCACAAGCAATTTGTAAACCACTGATGTGTTCATTATTTATTTTAGTGTCCACCTAAACCTCCAAGTCATTGAAACGGGTCAAGGCAAAACAAGGAAGAGTTCTGCATGGGAAAGAGTAAAAGATCTAGATTATCTAAAATTATAAAATATTCACAAGACCCAAAGAAGAGCAGCAGGTCTGAAGATAATCAGCATCCTCAACCAGTCCAGTGATCTCCAGACAAGTCCTAAGGGATGAGGAAGGTCTACAGGCGAGGCAAGGCGAGTCAGCAAAGTAAGGTCAGGATCAGCAATCATGCACAGGCATAACCCAGGCAAGGACCAAGCCTGAGCTTAAATGCAGCTCCTGAGCCAAGGGCAGATGCTGCATGGGTGAAGATCCCACATGAGACTCCTCACAGATCTTTCTCACACAGCTCATTTCACAACAGCCTGACCCAAGCATATGAGAAGACCTTAAAGAAGTACCTTGTCAGCTGAACTGTGAGGAGTGGAGCCTGCTGGTGCACACAGGGCCACGGCACAACTCCTGAAACTCCTGCTGCTGGAGATCATGCTCCATGTTCAGCAAGTCCCACTATCTAAGACCCACTTGGTTTTTAAGGTGCTGTTTGAAGTCAACTACAAGTGACTCCCCAGGGATTCCCACCACACCAGATGATGCTCTTTGAAGTGCTGCATTGACTTCAGCAGCTTTAGACCCGCTAAGGTTAGAGCAAAAACCTGAGGAAATATCCTATGGCATTATACCACATCTCTGCAGACACTATTCTGCTATTTAGAACCATAAGGAATTACAGCATTTCTGAAGGTAAGATTAAATTTCAAAAAGTGTTTCTCTAAATCCTCCCTGAAGGAATGTTAAGAAAAGTTCATCTCTTGGTAATGGTACGTACCTAGAAACAGACCCTTGCAAAGTGAGGGTGCAGCACTATGATCAACAGAGAGTAGAACAGGGCAAATTACAGGTAGATAGAGATGCGAATGTAATAATTGATGTTACATGTTCACAGCTGAGAAATTACTCTCTAATCTCAAATTCCATCGGTAGGCTTGTTTTGAGAAATAAATTACACATGTATAAAGATTCTAGCTAGTGATAGGTGTAATTGAACATGCTTATTGCTTGGTGAGAAGAGCAAAATCAACATCTGCAGTCTTAGGTGGAAACACCTGAACTTGTAATGGACTTTGTTTCATGTCTACATGTTTGTTGAACATGTAGACGCTGTGGTGCAGGGCTGCCCGAGGCCCACCACATCCTACTGGAGACATCTTGGTGGTCTCTACATCACAGAGGACTGTGAGGTGTCCTCTTTGGTGGCAGGCTGCTGCCCGGTGGCGCCGTGCATCCGCAGGGGTAAAGAAGAAAGGAGCGGTCTCTCATGTGGGCTTCCAGAGCCTTATTGCTCCAAATGGGCCAGGCACCAAAGACAGGGATCTCGGCCTTCACAGGGATTCTTGTCCAGGGGGAGGGCTAGCTCAGGAGCCAATGAGAAGGGGTGGATTCGAGGGAGATTGGTAGTGTAATAACCAACAGGGAGATCACAGGGGAGGGATTAAGGGATACAGTCCAATGGCACATGGACTAAGGGAGCACTTTCCAGAGGGAAAGGTGTGCCTCGGCGGCGTTTNGTGTGCCTCGGAGGGATTGACAGGGCCTCTCCGCCCAAGGGGGAATGGGTGGAGAGGGACAAGGAATCTCCACCTGGGAGGCAGGGAAAGGGGTTTGGCCAACTTAGGGGGAGGAACAGAGCTCAAGGGAAGGGGTAAGCATAGTAACTGGGGTACAGAGATACAACTTATAATTATGAAGTGGGATAATATAGAACTCAAGGGAACAACTTAAACTATAACAGGAAAACCTTCTAAGTTCTTTTTGCCGTTCCCCAGCTTGCTCCCAAACTGAGGCACTACAACATATCCAGAGTTCCAGCGTTTGATTAGGAGCAACAGAGGAGGCTTGGCACATGGCCCTCAGCACTGTTACCATCAACATGTTTCTATTATAATGAACATAAAGCTTATTTAGAAGGAAAATTACTTTTATCAAAATCGAATGGGCAGCTGAATGTTTTCTTGCACATGGCTTTTGGGATAGGTTTTGGCCATTTAAATGTTACCAGTGAAATATCCACATATGTTACACAGATTGAGAGGTCTCTTCTAAGTCTGTCTATGTCAGAAATTATCCTATTCCCTCCCTTACTGAAGACCAGAAATGGAAAAGGAAATTTAAAAGCTTGGGAACAGCACTGAGCTTTTGAAGCTGTGCTACTTTTGGCTCACAGCAGGGGACATAATACAGATATTTTATGTGGCACTGTGCAGCATCAACGAGGCCAAAGCAGGGATTCTGCAGCAGGGAAGTACTGGGGATTGTTTCTGAGGATCACTCTCCAGATACTAGTGAAGCTCTCCAAAGTCATTCCTTTTATCTTCCTGCTCATCTTTGTGCTCCTTATCCAGATAAATAAAACACGTCAGTGCTTGTTACCAGATCAGTTTCACAGACTTTGATACTCATATCTAATACTTAAGATGAGCATGTGCCTACATGTTTTTCTGAATTGGATTACAAAACTCTTCAGGACAGATGAGCTGATTTTCTGCATGTTCAAGAACTCCCCCCTCCCCACCCCGTGTCAGAAGGGGTCAAAATTCAGGCAACACCAAGTCTACTGTCAAAACCAGGTTGAATGGAGCCCTGGGAAACCCAATCTTGTTGGTGCCCTTCCTTCCCATGATGGGGGGGGTTGGAAGTAAATGATCCTTAAGATCTCTTCCAACCCAAACCATTCTCTGATTAATTCTGTGACTATAATATAAAATGTAAAAATATAGAGATCACCTATTTTAGGTAAGGGCTTTAAAAACTGAGTCAACAATTTTCCTTAAATTGGAAGAGATCATTTGACCTTTCTGCATTGATGTAATTAGTTTAGAACTCATGCACTCTATGAATGGAGAATCTCAGGGTGGCTACATATAAAGACATCTTTGGACAGCCAAGGCTTGAGAGGCTTTACTAGTAATGCACACACTGGAATCAAATCACAAGAATGTGGAATGCAATTCATATCTTCATCAGACAGAGGTCTTAATTTGGTGCAATATATTTGATCTATACAAACACATGATTTGCATCTGGAAAAAAAAATCTACAACTTTCTCTCATGAAAAATTCATCTGCATTATTTTACCACAGCTGAACACAGTTTTCAGCAGTGTTAGAAACAGTAACAGCAAAGTCCCTATTGAACTTCTGGAAGCCTCCAGAATATCTTTCATGGGGCCATAACTCTGCTTGGGGAACACAGCTTTTGTGCTACAGCATGTGTGTGAATAGCAAAATGGGATTTCGAACTACAGAATATAATATTTTTTTTTGTTTAAGCTTTATCTGATCTCCTGCTTTCAGTGGGTTTTGGCTCCAGTTCTTTCATCCTGTAGAAAAAGTAGTTAATTAAAAGAACTCTGATAGGTTCAAAGTATTCCATCAGAAGTCAATGACTACAGCTTCTGCCTGATCCTAAATCATCTGCATTTCCCGCTGAATGAAATAGGACACAGAGTGAATTCCAAAATAGCCAAAGACTAATTTTTTTACAGTTCTGGAAATGAGTGTTTTCAATTATTGAGCAAAGACATAACAATTTACATATTTCTGATTTTTTATTTTGATATGCATGTCTCAAATGATTTTTCATCTAGATAAGTTATTCACAAATGAAAAATGAGTGCCAATCAGTCACACTCCGTTCTTTGAAAGAGAGTTTAGTCATGCATATTAGCGTCTGTGTATTCCTTGTCATCCACAGGCATTAAAGACAAATCCACTTCTACTTAGAATTCAAGGCTGGAAAACCCCTGCCTATGCAGTCCCTGCAGTTTCCAATCAGTAACCATCATGAGGAGTTACACCTTTCCTCCACACCTCACTTTTGACATACACACGCTCCCGAGCTCTCACTGCTCAGGTCAGAGGTCTGGCATGACACTCGCCATCTTTTTCAGATACCCATACAAGGAGTCGAGCTTTCCATATCTACAATAAACTACCTAAAGATGTAGACTATGGTTAGGAAAATTTTTCCTGAAAATTGATGTTTAGAAGAGTCATCTAAGATCCTTATTTATTTTAGAAATTACTAAAATGTCTACTTTTGGACTGAGCTCCTAGAAAAAAAACAGGTGACTGACTCAGTGGGCAAAGAAGGGAAAGAGGGCTGTTAGGATAAAGAATAAAAAATTGTCATTTGTCTTCAGTAAAAGACCTAATTCATAAATGGTAAAACCTACTATTCTCATAGCATTTCTACCCAAAAGGTCAACTGCAAGCAGGATGCTAACTGAGTAATCAGCACGCCCTGGCATTTAAAAGAAGTAGCAGAAAAAGGCCTCATTGTTATACTCTTCATAATGAAATCATGGAAAGGCATTAGTCCAAAAATGATTATAAATAAGCTTTGCTGAACCCCGATAGGTGCAGGTTTTACCGTGTGGAGAGATTAAAGCCGTGTGCAATCACTGCCTGGAGACTGCACGTCATTTCACATCAATTGGCATGATGAATCTTTTACATAATGTGAATCACAGTCTAATTGTGAGTTTGATTGCATCTACTGTTCTGATCACACAACCTCAGCACACAGAGGCGAGCAGGGAACTAAGCTATTGTACGGAGTTAAAGGAAGAAAGAAAAGCTATGTAGCATGAAATGAAAGTGACATCTCACAGGATATATATTACCAAAAGTTGCTGAGCAATTTAACAACTACATGTAATATATATCTTGCCAATATCAAAAAAGACAATTAGAGGAGCATGTCTTCCACCAATAGAAGTACATCATTTCTGAAATCAGCAGGCTGCTGCTAGGAAACTCAGACTGGAAGCCTTTTTGCCAGAGAAGAAGCATTTAAGACAATAAACTCTCCATTAACTGCAATGCAGGCAGAATGTAACTAACCCAGGATTCTTACAAGAGCTGGCAGAAAAACTGGTACTATATGCTTCAGAGATATTTCTAAATATCAGGTTCAGTCATGGATTTGTTGTAAATCATATTGCAAAATAAAGCAAAAATCGATCCTCTATGGAAATGATATTGCTTCTATTACCATAGGAGCTGAGGCATACAAAATCCGTAATGTATTTATTTCCCAATACTATTACAACTATTGTTTTCACTTTCTAAAAGTGAACTGGAATATCAATTAATTGAGGAACTTGTCCTAGACACTACAGGAAATCTACAAAACAGCAAGTGATGTTACCCAGACGGTCAGGTAGCAATTCTGTAGGTTAGTTACTGGAAAGGTGCTGGACTGTAGCCCTTGCCTGATTGTCAGGGAGCCATCTGAATGTGGGGTACAAGGCATTGTGACATTCACCAGAGAAGTAGCATATTTCTCAGTCTTGCAGGAAGAAAAGAGAATCGCAGAATCATGGAAACATTTAGGTTGGAAAAGACTCTTAATATCATTGAAGTACCCTAAATTTGTCTGCAACCCTCTCATCTTTTAAATACATTATATGTTTAGGGCCACATCATCTTTTTTTTTTTTCTTTTTTTTAGTCTCGTACAGTTTTTCTACAAGGCAACCCACTTTTTCTCTGAAATTCATTACAGCTAAAGACCAGGGAATCATTTCAAACTTGGATTATGTGTAGGTGGTTGGTTAGGGGCTTAGGCTGCTTCAGTTTGATTTTAGATGAATTTGTAAAGCATTTGAAATGTTTCTAAAACAACAGATATCAACAGAAATAAATACAAGTCAAGGGTTTCATATTAGTTGACATAAATCATAACTCCAGTGGTGGAACCACGACATTTTACCTCAGCTAGACAACAGTTCCAAGGATCTTGGAAATAAACTACCACTCAGTGCAGCAGTTTGCTCTGCCAGCAATTTTTTTCTCTTACAAAGTTGATAGCTTAGCTCTAGGATAGGATAGCTCTAGGATAAGCTATAAATGTTTATGGGGCCAATAAAAGTATTTGCATTAAATTTGCATCCTTTTAAAAAATTAAACTATGATCTTGGATCTCTCTGCTAAATGCCTCTGCTGGGCATATCTCTGGCCTGTATTGCAGAGTTTCTGATGTGCTGACAGTCAGCACCTACTTTAATATTTTTTTGACCCACTACAGGGTATAATGTAGCATAATTAAGATTAAGCAAATCTGAGTATGGAATTATCATTGCTCCTCGGGGATTTGGAGTCTATTTGTTAACAGGAAATTAAAACTAGCACATCTCCGTTGACACTACAGTGCACAGTGATGTTTACCTGGGAACTATTTGACAAGAAAATGGAACTATATTTCAGCATTTAGAATCAAAATATTTAGTCCATGGAACATACAAAATGTGGCAGATAAGAATTTTCTGGACTTTCTGGACTCTTTTTTCCTGAGATATTTCAAAAGAAATCAGAAACAAAGTCCATTACAGTGACGTCCTCTTTCACAGTTATGCTGCTATGAGGACGACTTAAAACCTAGGAAAATGCATGTAACAAAACAAACATAGGCTATGGCAAATTCAAAAAGCAGAATTTTCTCATATCTCAGACAGAGGGAAGAAAAAAATCTGGAACTGGGTAATTAGACTGCCATATTAATTTCCCCTTATTTGATATCACAAATATCAACAAACAGCTTGAGTAATGAAGTTTAGAGATACAAGGAATGTGTGTAAGATTAAAAAAAATTGTTGCTTCTGTGGATTTCATCAGGACTACAGCACCTTTCCTCAATAATTTCATTTTTGCTATCTTGCAAGGATTTGGTATCATGATGAGAATGGAAAGCACCTGCCTTTAGCAGGAACAGAACACAGAACAGGCTAAAATGTAGCATAAATATACAGGTCTGTCAAAACTTCTGGACTTTAAGAAAGCTCAAATTTCCCCGAAGCACTCTCCATTTTCCTCATGTTAAAAAAACTACTACAAAACCCTCAGGAAATCATACAGGTGTACCCTTATCATACAGAAAGGTCATTTCTATAAAAGGTATTACATGTAAATGCCG
>VYZQ01056857.1:0-12301 GCA_013400655.1 Mystacornis crossleyi
CGGCCGGTGGCGGAAGCGCGCGGGGCAGGCGCGCGCGGGGGCCATGGCGGCGGGGTACCAACACCGGCCCAACGGCGGCGGCGGCGCCGCCCTGCCCGACCCCTCCTTCCTGTGGAACGTGTTCCAGAGGTGAGCCCCGCCGCCCGAGCGGGCCCGCAGCCGGCGGGCAGGGGGAGGTGCCGGGAGGAGGTCGGCTGCTGCGGGAATCCGGTCACCGGCCCGGCGCTTCCAGCGCGGGGTTTGGCTGCCGGGACGCCTGGCAGCGCTGTAAACACCGCGGTGGTTTCCGTGGGGGAGGAATCTGTAAGAAAGGGTTGAGGAGGAATAAATGCGGCTGTATTTTATAACAAGGGTAAAGGGGATTGATGGGAGCGAGAAGGCAACCTTGAAAGCACTGAAGTAATTTTTAACCTGAGATTGCAGAAAGGTTAGTAAAGTCTGGAGGATCAGTGTAGCAGTACAGGGAAGGCTTGTAAAAAGGAATCTTATAAATGTTAAAGGAAAACTTAAAAGCTAAGAACGAGAAGGCATAGCTGCACCAGGGGACGTTTAGGTTGGATATCAGGAAGAATTTCTTCACAGTAAGGCTGATTGGACATTGGATTGGGCTGCCCAGGGAGGTGGTGGAGTCACCGTCCCTGGAGGTGTTTAAGGAAAGACTGGATGTGGCAATTTGTGCCATGCTCTGGTGGTCATGGTGGTGTTGGGTCACAGGTTGAACTCGATGATCTCAGAGGTCTTTTCCAGCCTGATTCTGTGAAACATTCTCTTGAATTCACCTGGAGCAGAGGGACCTGCAAGGGAGTTAGCAAGCCTGTGCTAAACAAACACACTGGCAAGATCCTATTAGTAAAGAAGCCAAAGGAGATTTCCCAATTATGTCATGTTGAGGAAACTGGGGAGGTGCCTACGTTGGATCCATTTTTATGGGAGATGAGTCAAGACAGATCCTCTGACACAAGCAGCAGCAAGAAGAGGTTAAGCAGTAGATAAACAGTACTAAGTTTCTAAAACTGGCTGATATTTACGGAGTGACTCAGGAATGCAGCAGCTTACCTACCCAGCCTGCTGTAAAACAACTTCCTCTGAAAACTCGGCAGAGGCATGCATGAAGCTATTTCTTTTTAAAGGGTCCAGAAAGAAACAGATCAACAATCTGACTTCTGCACCAGGAAAACCACTAAAGATAATTTTAAATAATGTAGTTAGTCAGGAGAATTGCACGGCTTTTGTTGAAAGTATTCCTGTCTGGCAGGCTACTGTATAAATCCTGGAATATGTTTGGTAAGGATTGGATATGGATATGATGGCTAGAATTGGAGCAATTTGTATAATCTGTATGCTTTCCAAAAATACTCCCAACACTATCAAAAGGCCCTTACAGAAATTCAGTAACTGTAGAATGAATAGAAGCATTCTCCAGTGGATGGAAAACTGACCGAAGGGCGTGTGTGTGGTCATCCGCCACACTGACAGATGGAGCTCTCCTGGGATCTTTATGTAATCTGTTCAGGAGCAGCTGAGGAAGAAGTGAGTAGGTTTAGATTGGAGAGTGGGAAGAAGTTCTCTACTGTAGGCATGGTGAGGCACTGGAACAGATTGCCCAGAGAAGCTGTGGATGCCTCATCTCTGGAAGTGTTCAAGGCCAGGCTGGATGGAGCTCTGAGCAACCTGGTGTAATTGAAGGTGTCCCTGCCCACAGCAGAGGGGCTGGAACTTGATCTCTAAGGTCCCTTTCAACCCAAACCATTCTGTGGTTCTGTGATTCTGTGAAAAGAGGGTGAATGGTCAGGTGAGGTTTGCTGATTCCTGCAGTCACTGAGGCCTGTGAAAGCTTGCAGGAGCACCTCACGGTCCTGAATTACTGGGCTGTATCTGCCAGTCATGGCCAGATCATGATCCCTGTGTGACAGGTGAGCCCTGCACGTCTGGTGGAATCCAGAGTAGGAACCTGACGTCCATGAGGAAAACCCATTTTAATTTTGCATAATCTGTATGCTTTCCAAAAATACTCCCAACACTATCAAAAGGCCCTTACAGAAATTCAGTAACTGTAGAATGAATAGAAGCATTCTCCAGTGGATGGAAAACTGACCGAAGGGCGTGTGTGTGGTCATCCGCCACACTGACAGATGGAGCTCTCCTGGGATCTTTATGTAATCTGTTCAGGAGCAGCTGAGGAAGAAGTGAGTAGGTTTAGATTGGAGAGTGGGAAGAAGTTCTCTACTGTAGGCATGGTGAGGCACTGGAACAGATTGCCCAGAGAAGCTGTGGATGCCTCATCTCTGGAAGTGTTCAAGGCCAGGCTGGATGGAGCTCTGAGCAACCTGGTGTAATTGAAGGTGTCCCTGCCCACAGCAGAGGGGCTGGAACTTGATCTCTAAGGTCCCTTTCAACCCAAACCATTCTGTGGTTCTGTGATTCTGTGAAAAGAGGGTGAATGGTCAGGTGAGGTTTGCTGATTCCTGCAGTCACTGAGGCCTGTGAAAGCTTGCAGGAGCACCTCACGGTCCTGAATTACTGGGCTGTATCTGCCAGTCATGGCCAGATCATGATCCCTGTGTGACAGGTGAGCCCCGCACGTCCGGTGGAATCCAGAGTAGGAACCTGACGTCCATGAGGAAAACCCATTTTAATTTTGCATAATTTTGTTTATAAAAGGAATGTGCTGACTGATGATGCTCAGCAGCAAGATAAGTAGGTCATAACGCATTTTCATGAAAATATCAGCTTAGCACTAGGTAGCAGCTCATAAAAGGTAAAACTGTTCACAGTACTAAGAAGAGAAACAGAAAAGGGGAATACCTTTTTGTTATTGAAATTTTGCAATTTATGCTTGCAATTTTAGTGTTGCATGCAGGTTACATAATTCTTGGAGATGGGGAAGGAAGCAATAGAATGAACTAGAAATGTTTAGAAAAAGACAGCAAGGACTAAAGGAAAAGAAAATCAGCAAACAGGGATCAACCTAGCAGGACTGCTTTGGAGTGGTAGTAAATGAGGGGAGATAAAAACAGTCAGTCCAAGGGGAACATCCTTGTATGCAATGGAGGGAAGTCCCCACGACTTTCAGTTCCCCTTCTAAAGAAGGCATGATCATTCTTTATTTGGGCAGAAATTACTTAATTCATTAATTTTGGCATAAAATTTGAATCTTTTAGACAATAGACTGTGAAGGCTCAATAGAAGCTGGAACCTGCCTGTGCTATTTCCTCTTTGAACCCCTTTGAAAGGGGTCAAGGCCCTGCAGTCGATTGAGTCTTTCAGTACATTGGTCACATTAATGATTCTCTCTCCATTGCCAACATGTGAGAGAATCTGGGTGCCAAACCTGTTGCTCCAGTTTGGGAAACAAACAGCTTACTACTGTGACATCAGGTATTTTGTGGATTTAACCAGCATGTGTCCTCTGCAGTTCTCTTAAACAGAAATAAATAAAAATACTTCTTTGTGCAGAGTATGCCCAGACTCTTTCATTGTCAGTGAGTGTTTCTGTGCCTCTCTTCACTCGAGTAAGCCTTGCAGTTTTCTTTGGAGCTTTAATCATGTGCCAGTAACTTTTCAGGAAAAGATTAATCTCATCTGGTGAGTAAGAACCAGAATGTTGAAGTCTTCAGCAAGCGGAACTTGTTAATTTCAGCCATTTAAAGCTTACTACCCATTTTTGTTTTGTTGGTTTTCTTTTCCAGAGTTGATAAAGACAGGAGTGGAATAATATCTGATAATGAACTTCAGCAAGCATTATCCAATGGTAAGTCTGTAAATGAGCAGTGAGGTAGTTCATTGTAAACTTCATGTTAAATTTGTTGTGAGAGTGGTTACTTCATGCCATCATTCTTTGTATGGAGGAGGGTGGGAAGTGTTCCTGCCACCAATTAATACTATTTAATCTACAGCAAAAGGCTGGGGAGGGAAAAATATAGACAATCCTCCTGATTTTTTGTTTGTTTATTTTAAACTGAATATCTGTTGTACCCATTACTGATCTGTATTCAGAGGAATGAAGGCATGCACATCCCTTTATAGTTTTTTCCAGCTCTGCTTCCTAGAAATCATAACCAGTGATTCATATATTCCTTGCTCATCATTACTGAACCATTGTTTTTTAACCAGGATCAGTGTATAACCTGGACAAAGCTGTTTACAACCAGCCTTTTCACTGCATGTAATTTATTTTTCATACAGTATGGTGCAGGAAATAAAGTATGTTTGGTGTTTTCCCTAACAGAGTAGAAAGATGCACTCTAGATCTAGTATTAAAACTTTCTAGTAGTCTGTCAGTTCCTTGTTGTAATACTCGGAGAATAACTAGGGTATTGTCAAATAACTCATGGAAACAAAATTAAAAATGAAACATTTTTCCAGTAGCCTATTTTTACTTTCCTCCCATGACTCTGGGTGGGTAGGGTTGTACTCTGTGGGTTTTTTTTTCCATTTAGAAATCTGAAGAAGGGCATATTCAGGCTGTTTGTCCACCTTTGAGTCCATACCAAGTTCCCCTTCTCCCAGAGTTTATTCTTTTATCCTTCCTGTGCTTTGTGACTGAGAAGGGCGTAAACTGATGTTGTGAGCTGCAGCATATACAGGCTGAAGGGCCCCTTTTTGGCCGTAATTGCCTGACTCGAAATAAGTTTATAAGGCTCCATTTAGTAAAATTGCAGTCTTGTAAACAAACTGGATTTACTAGAATATGTGTTTAATAATGTATTTGATAAATTAAAAGCCATCTATTGTGGCTGCCAGACCTGATCCATAATTAAAATTTTGAATAAAATCTTTAGCAAAAACTAAGTCAAATTAAGTCTCCATTTTCATTTAGATTACAGTGCTGTTTAGAACTGTGAGAACCTATCATTTTTAATTTTACCTGCTGTTTTAAATTTTATATATTTTAAATATCTTCTCATATGAACCTGCCATTTTTGATATTATATATTTTAAATATCTCCTCATATGATTGAATTTAATGACAATAGGCAGTGATGACTATCTGAGTTTTTTTCTTTCCTTACTTACAGTGTAGATAAGCAGTTTCAGTGCTTTGCAGTTATGAAGAATGTCTACCAAGTGAATTCACTGTTAGACAAAATATTTACAGAACTGTAAGCTTCCTGCATTCTAAGAGATTCTAGATCTTGTACACCAAAGTCACTAACAATTCACTGTATTATTTTCAAAATATATCCTCTAGTGGATGGTTGTGTGTGGCTGTCCTGCAATTTAACATGGGCTAAAAGAATGTTACGTGTTTATTTCTAAAACATTAAAAAAGTCTGCATTGTGCTCATTGAAATTTGAAGTTCGGCGTGGTTTTGACAGTTTGACATTTTCAGCCTGTGAAGTTTATGCAGATAACAGCATGCTTACCTGGGAGGGGCTGATCCTCACTTTGACTAACTGTTTACACAATAAAATCCTATGCTTCCTTCTTGTTTTCTTCTGTGCTGCTGTGGGAAGTTACTAGTAGAGTCAGGAGAGGAGAGACAGAAACAGTCTTTCCCTGTTTATTGGAACAGGCTGAAACCAGTACAGTTCTTCACCTCTGGAGTTGCTCAGATTTCACTCTGTGGCATCTGTATGAGTCACCTGAATATTTCAAGATGAAACAAGTTAACTTTCAGACTGTATTTTCACTTTTTCCTCTTAGTTCAGTGTTAAATGCTGGCACCTTATTAATTCCATCATTTCTTATTTTTGTGAAGAGACATACAACTCTAAGGTACTGATGTTCTCTGTCTAAAATACTGCTTAAGCATTTTCAGAGCCGTTTTTCCTCTTCTCTTTCTCTGCTTACGTTTCTCTTTGTGTGCAGATAGTCACACCTGCCTAGAGTGCAGGGTTCTCCCTGTAGCGTTACGCCACTGCACTTGACCCAGCAAAGCCGACGTGCTGGATCCCAGGATGGCCCTTCTGTTGGGATTTGTGGTCAGCTGACGCATCCCTGGGAGCGCCTCCGCAGTGCCCTCGGCTCAGCGACTCCTTTGTGGTCTCACCAATTCCTTGAGTCCCTGCAGGCAACCACAGCCAGTTTAATATGTGCTGCTTCATCCTCCTGGTTGCTTCGCAGGCTCTAGAGAATCGCTGGTGAAATTCTAGATGAGGCACAGGATTTCTTTTCATTTAAAGCTTAATGCTTCCTGGTGCTCGGGAATGCTCTCAATCAAGTGAAAACTATTTCATAGTGACTAGCCTCTAAATACTCCGAGAAGTACAGATCTCCTCTCCAGATGATTACTGCTCAGGCCCTTTCAAGCAGCAACATTTCGTGGTCTAAAAATACTAATTCGAACTAGCACTTAATTGTTTGAGCAGTAGAGGTGGGATTTGTACTAAACAACTGTAAATTGCAATGTATGGTTATGCCACGTTAGGAACCCCTTCCTTTTACTTCTGTCAGAAACTAAATGCCCTGGAGTAGTCCTGTAAAAAGGAAATGAGCAGATGGGTTTTTACTGAGGAACAGGTATGAGACCTTGATTGAGTTACAATTTAGAACACTTCTGCTCCTGTCAGTAGAAAAGAGGTACTTCAGTTTAGATCTTGCCTTTTATCCAGTACTTCCTGACAGCCTAGGATGAAAAAGTCCTTCTTAGATCTTCCAAGGTTTGTTAGTTTTGTCTGTTGCAGCCTGAAAAATGCTGGTCTGTGTGGTATTTGTAAAGCTCTGGTCTGAAGTAATCTCTGAATGGTCAAGAACATTATTACTTCCAAGCAGCCATATTTTATAATTTGCCAGCTCCATGTCATGTAGCTCTGGATTCACAGTTCTTAACTGGTTTTTTTGTTTGTTTTGTTGCATTTTTTTTTTAACATTCCTTAGTATTGAGGAACTAAGTAATTCTTTCTGTTTCAGGCACGTGGACTCCATTTAATCCAGCAACAGTCAGGTCAATTCTTGGTGAGTGTAGCTGTGTGATGTGACATAGTCCTAAGATAATGTTTTGAGATCTGTTCAGATGATTGAGAATCCTCTCAATTGCTACACTGTTTGTTTTTTCTCGGAGTGCCCAGCAGTTACATTATTTTCCCTTTTGATTAATACAGGAATGCCCTTTGCATACACACATGTGCACTTGTCAAAGTAGCCTAAGTAAATGTTGCTGCATAACTGAGTAGATAGTAAACGTAATTTATGCATGAGGAGATTGTCATCTCAGATTTTCTAAAAAGATATCACATGATTTGTCTTTGGAAGTAGTTTTTCCTGTCTTGCATTTTAAGCCTATGTTTTGCTCCAGAAATACCAACCAGAAGCTTTACAATGCTTGAAGTCTGTTAGTGTTTAAAATAATCGCCAGTAATGTGGAAGGTGATGGTGTGAGAAAGATAAAGACTCAAGCACAAGAAATCAAATCTTTTCTATCACACAGTTCATAAATCCAAGGACTACATTTTTTGCTTTGTTTTCAGTAAGTTCAGCAGCAGTCTTAAGTTCCATCACTGTGTGATATGTTTTTTGTATAAAGATAACAGTATCAGTAAATCAAATGCAGATGAATATCCCAGCACTCTTGGGAATAGATGTAAGACTTTTTAATGTGTCCTTAGAAAAGAACAATCCACAGTGCCCATTTTGATTTATCACTGGATGATCAATCAAGCCCTTAGTATTTTTGAACTGAAAATGAAAACCCAGGAAAAATAAACATTTTGTGGTTCATTCTGGTACTCTTTTATCTTGCTTTATTGTTTTTTCCTTAGTGGATGACTGCTTGCTTTTTCTTGGCAGAACTTTCCAAATTATCACTTGCATTTTAGCAGTTTCTTTTCTCTCTTCAGTACCTTCCGCAAAGCATTCTTGTCTTCTTAAAATCCTGGCAGATCTTGCTGAGGAGTAGTATGACTAAGGTTTTATCTGTGTTTCTTACTTTTTATTTCAGGCATGTTTGACAGAGAAAACAAAGGGGGTGTGAACTTCAATGAATTCACGGGAGTCTGGAAGTACATCACAGACTGGCAGAACGTCTTTCGAACGTATGACAGAGACAATTCTGGAATGATTGACAAAAATGAGCTAAAGCAAGCACTAACAGGTTTTGGTAATTCATTTGTAATTACAGTTTTTATGACTGGGTTATGTCATAGAATGAGCTGCTTACTGTTGCAGAGCTGTACTGCTCTGAAGTATGTGACTACAAATGAAGCAGGTGATGCGCAACTCTCCTTTTAGGTATAAGGTACCTTTTAACAATGTCCATGCCAGCAGCACATGTTTTTTAAAGCTCTTTCCTTAAATAGAGAAAAAAGAAAACATTCCACACATGTCCTGACACATCCAGTTCCAGTCTCCTCTGTGATATGCTCTGAGAGCGGTACCAATGCTTTAGGCAAAGTTTGAACTTAGAGTACTTGATAGAACTTGCCACTTGATAAGTACTTGATAGAACTTGCCTCTTTTTAAAAGAAAGCCAGCTGTCTATGCTACCAGAGCATTCTGATGGCTAAAGAACTTTCATTCCAGTCACTTCACTTGTAAAGACTTGATCTGCAGCCCTAAACCATTCCCTCAATCAAATAGTCACTTTAATCTGTAACTGCATTTATTGTGACTCTGTATATAATTATTATTAAGCATGGGTTTTATTGCATGCATTTTAGTTTAACAGAGATATTAGGAAAAAAAAAATCATTGTAACTCCTTACTCTTTCCTAGTTTTGTTACACATGCCTGCTAAACAACCTTGTTCTTTTTATAGAAGGACTGCAGTAATTGAAACCTTTTAAAGTATTTCTCTTTTTCCAAGGTTACCGACTGTCTGATCAATTCTACGATATCCTTATTCGGAAATTTGACAGACAAGGAAGAGGACAAGTTGCTTTTGATGATTTTATTCAGTGCTGTGTTGTTCTACAGGTAAGAAAGGAGATGTACTTTGATGTCAATTGAAAAAAAAATTACCTTTTCCTAAGCTTTTCTGGTTCTCACTTTAACAGTGGATCTAAAACTTGCTTTTATTTATAAAAAGCCATTTGAAATAAGTATATGACAAGTGCTAGAAACATCTTCGTGTATTGGTCTTCATTAGGAATTCCTTTGCATCTCAAGTAAATTTGATACAATGGGTGAGGGACAAAAAAGTGTAAAATAGACACTGTAAAACACTGAGACTGTTAGTTTAATGCAGACTTCAGAGCTGTTCCTGCAGAGATAATGGTAGAAATACACAACCCCCCCCCCAACCTTTCAGTAACAGAGAGAGAACATGGAAGGAGATCAGTTCCCTGTAAAAGCAGTTTCTCTGTTACTTAGACACATCAGTCGCTGTGTATTCATTTGTAATATAAGGCAATTATAGTTAGTTATAGACTTGAGCTCTGCTAAAAAGGGCTTTGAAATGCAGTATCACTCAGCTGACGTTGATGAAACCGTGCTGGTACTACCCTGGTCCACTGTCCATACTGCTTGGCATCTCTGGGGTTATACAGAGACAGCTCCGATAGCAATGGCACACAAAGCGTATTTGCTTAGAAGGTGAGATAGGCACAAAGTACGCATTGGATTCTGCTTCCAGATGACTCAAATGTTACTTTTTTTTCCCCCTGCTTTAAAGCCAGTTATAAAAACCTGTCTGGTCTATAAAGAAGTGCCTCGCTAGCCTTAGGTATTGTACCACTATTGGCAAAGAGCTATCTTTTAATATATAAGACTGTAAAAAGGCTACAAGGGGATGAACAGAAAGGGCTCATATAGCTGTAGAAGCCCAGGTGGCAAGGGGAGTATGTGGCAGTCTGAACCTTCCCCTAGAACAAAAATGTCTATTATTTTTTTCTCTCCTCCTCAGAGGCTGACTGATGTGTTCCGACGATACGACACTGATCAGGATGGCTGGATTCAGGTGTCCTATGAGCAGTATCTTTCCATGGTCTTCAGCATCGTATGACACTGATAACCAGGAATCGCACACTGGCATTACACAGACTGGAGTTGCCAAATCACCCTCAACTGAATAAGATCATTGATGTATTATAATGGATGAAACATCACATTCTTAAATTTCATATGTTGGTAATCACTGTCAGAATCTGTACTTGAGTTGGTTTTTATTTTGTATTATTGTATGATATGACCATCTCTGCTTACTGTAGTACAGAAAGCACAGAATCTAGATTTAACTGGTGCAATGTCGAACATAATCTCTTACACATATCCTGCATGGGAAAAATGACTCTTTAGAAATGCCAAATTAAAATAATGCTTGTTAGTTGATATGAGTTGAAAGCCAGAAGTTGCACAACATGTTTTGCATGTGCCTTACTTTTATAAGACTTTAATGTATTAATTTTTAATACAGAATTTAAAATTAAGTAAAAATACTAGGTCAACTTCTAGTCTATTTCACTTTTGTGCAGCATTAACAGGATGGTGATTTTATTTCTGTACTCTCATTTTCTACGACTCAGGGGTCTCTCCACTTGGATGGCCTTTTTTTATTTTATTTTCTAGCTGCCTCCTTCTTTCAGGGTATCCTTGGGATGGCTTCAAATACAACTTGTTCACAGCTGTGAAGCAGATCATACTGCATCTCCCTCAATAAGTTCTCCATGAAAATTAACTCTGACTCTGAATATGCTCCCTTTGCTTAGTTGTCTCATTTAACATTAGAAGTCTTCCTTTCTGTGCTGAAGCACTTATTTGAAGTAGCCTTGAATTGACAGTCAGACATTCTCGTAACTTTACCCTACCTCTCACCATTTACGGCTGAGAGTAGAAAAACGCAAGCAAGACAAGTAACAACTGATTTCTCTGTTGAACACCATCTCTTGCAGTAACTCTGAAGAAGAAACTTGGAGGAACCAAAAAAAAGTTTTAAAAAAAATCAAAATTACAATGTTACTTCCAGGTGACCCTGAGATTGGCTCAGATGGTCAGAAAATGTTGTAAATAACAGCAAGGTCACAGGTTCAATCCCCATTCTCTGAAGAGCTGGACTCAGTCATTCTTGTGGGCCCCTTCCAACTCAGACTATTCTGTGATTCTGTGTCTCAGCCAGAGTAGAGTATCTGGTGTCAGGGTGAAGGCAGCAAAGTGGCAACTGTGCAGTTATCAAACATCTGTCACACAGAGAAGCTGCTACTATTTGTCAAGTGATAATCAACTGGACTGCTAGTGACAGCTCAGCAACACTCTGAACACTCTCCGGGTGTGAAATATGTGGGGAAAGACCAATGGTCTCCGTGGCATAAGCACACCAAAACTAACAGTTCTGCCAAAGCACTTTGGGCTTTGTCACCGAAAAAGCAAGGAATTGGTTTTGGCTGAGGAGGGAGATCAGGCATAATGACCAGTGTCACCTCATCCAACAGCCTTGGATGAACAGTGAAAGTTACTTACGTTTAAGAAAACAAGGGAAAAAGACTTCCACCAATTACTTCTTGAACCTCCCCTCCCTAGAAGGCTGGGATGTTAACTAGATATGCTCTCTCCAGAAACAAAATAGAAGAGCACCAAATTTCTGGGCTCAAAAGAGCTTCCCCGTTTCTTTCCCACTAAGGAATCTGTCCCTTTGGATCATACACGCACATAAAATCCAGTAGTTCTGCGAAGCATTTTGGGGAATATTAGTAAGGCCAAGGTACAAACTAAAAAGCTGGAATCTGAGAAACTTCCCAAGTTATCTCTGCTGAAGGCTGTCGCCATGTCCAGCTGGCCTTGTTCTACTTCACTGCCATTAGTGCAGAACAGCTGGTTCCAGCATTTTCTAAAGGTGCATCACTGCCGCAGAGAATCACCAAGGTGGCTTGGGATTGGAACAACTCTTGTCCCAGTGGGAAACAGACACTTCTAAAGGTGTGAAAGCAGGTACACCACAGACCAAGACACTGGCTGAAAAGCAGACCATTTATCCCCAATCCAAGACATGTCCCAGTCTGGATTTTTATCACCAGCTTTTTAAGGAAATGTGAAATTTGCTCCAAGGGCTCAGGTGCATTCTCAGGACTCTTGCCTCCATGTCAAAGCCTGTGATGGAGCTGCGTTGGTGCTGACAGGTTCCAGGCATCCAATGCTGCTCTGCAAGCTGTCAGGGCCTACTTTGTGAAGGTTGTTTCTTAAAGAAGGACTAAAGTCTAGACAGAGGATTTGTTCTGCTCCAGTTCTATACTACATGGAAGCAAGATATGGCAAAGGGGTTTCTTGGAAGTAAGGAGTACTCGGCATACTAGAGTTCAGGAAAGCTTTAGTAAATCCATGCTGTCTTAATTTGGTAAGAACTCCAACTCCCTTTCAAAATCCACAAACTGTTTCCCCAGTGCAGGACTCTGCACAACAACAAAGGAGGGACAGTAACTGTTGCCCAGAAGG
>VYZQ01056857.1:20135-30168 GCA_013400655.1 Mystacornis crossleyi
TACTTTGAGATTTTATGAAGTGTCCTTCTTTTCTTTTCCCAATTCCTGCCTTTATGTCTTACCTGAGCTTGGCATCTTTTCACCCAAAAATTCTAAACAGTAAACAGATCAGGAAGGATTACTGCTTGAATTTCCATAACCTTTACTGCTGTAACACTGTTCAGTGAGACAGGAATGTTCTCAGACAGTTAAAGTCATTTAAGCTTCAGAAAATGATATCCTGAACTTACTCAGAGGGCAAAGACACACAGTATACCAGCTAAGACGCTTTTATGGCTGGCCATAAAAGTAAATTTTCACAATCTGTGCAGTGTCAAGAGTAAACAAACTAGTGGAACAAAATATCTAAATTACCTTCGTATTCTCCATCTGGCCCGTAGTGTTCTGGGATGCTTCTCCCTTCTGGAAATTCATCTTGAGGTACTGACATCAATGGGCCTAAACTGTTGGTGTAATTAACCTAGGTAAGGCAAAAGGTCAGAATGTCTGTTTGCAAATGCAAGAATTTAAGAACTTTAAGGATTCTAAAAAGCAATAAATTTCCCATAGAAAGTTAGCAGAGTACAATTTTAGGTGATAGCAAAGTCCATATGAGGGATGTGTTGTTACCACATTATACCACAATTTTCCAAAGTGTTATTTGGAAGAGGTACACATCTGGAGAACAGAAGGAGGTGTCTGGTGAAGACAATGTCTCCTGTTTCAAATTTCTTGCCTCATTTCTCTCATCATCACCTGCCTAAAATATAAAACTGGTACATATGCAAATCCTGCCTCCAGCTGGGGAATGCAGAATGGAAGGCCCAGCTGAGAGATTAAGCTACAGAAGCAATATTTAACTGGTGTTGGTGGCAGCATTTGCACAGAGACAGTTACTGTAGCTCCATGACATGGAATGCAAAATTGAAAAAACAGTCTGGAACAGCTTTCAGGAAAAAACACATCCTGCATTTTGTGAACCAGTAGCTGCCAGAGTGATGAATTATTTTTTCACAGATTCTGGTCCTTCTTCAGACTCCTTTTTCCACAGGTAGTCAACTTCTTTGCAAAGAAGCTATGGAGCTTTGTAAGAACCAATAGATAGTCAAGAACATCTTACCTACCTTAGTCTTAATAGATAAAACTCTGAACCGAGAGCAGAGCTACAAGTTATAAGAAAGACAGACCTACCCACATTCCCACCAAAGAAAAAAAGTGACACATTTGGATGGCACTTAAAGCCTCACTGATCTTAGAACAAAGGCTATCAAGCAAGAGACCAACACAAAAAGAATGACAACCTGTCATCAAAAAGCAAAATGGTGCCCAGGAAAGAACAAACACACCCAAAAGCCAAAACAGATACCTGATGACGGAATACTAAGAGAAATGTGCCATGCAATCAGTATCTTTGTTACTTAGAAATTGTAAAAAAAATAAAATTGAATTCTATTTAAGTGGGGGTTTTGGCCCATGCTCGAACTGTTACAGTTTGGCAGGGTGTCAACACAGTGAGTTTAACCACTCCATTCCTCCCAGTGGTAAAACAACACTGGACAAGACCACGTTACTTACTGCTGCTTTCTTTTCACAAAAGGTCTTCAAAGACTCCATGAGTTCCTGTGTAATGTGAAGAACAAGTGTTGCTTCTGAGTCTGAGGTGATGTGAAAAGTCTCCTGTTGAAAAACATGGTTAGAATTGGTCATTAGGATGCCAAAGGGTCATACACACAAACAGATCAAAGTTACACTTTGATTTTGGTATAACCTAATTTATACTATTAGTTGAACATATGGCATCTATAATAAATGTATACACAAATATAAAAAATAAAATTGGGAACATAATTATGTCCTGATAAAAGGTAAAACATAAACATGGATTTCTGTGCCACTCCTTTACTGTCAGTCATAACCATTTTGTTGCAGACAGAGAAGGGCACAAGTCCTAAATTTATGTTTTCTGTGTAGAAAATTGAATAAAAAATAAGCTTCAGGCTGATTAGTAAGTAAATGAATTTATAAGTGATTACAGTAAGTTAAAAGAATATAGGCAGTCTTTTGTCAGGAATAGCTGTTATTTCTGTAGATAAAAGTCAATTAACTACCAAGTTTTTTTGTAGTTTACTTATTATCCCTTAGACTTGCTTTTTTACTCTGTCTTTCTGAAGTCACAAGTAACCACAGCATGGAAGAAATGAAGCACACATCTCAAAACATTCTACTTCTGATTTTGGTGTATAAACACAATTCAAATTCAAATGAAATTTTCCAATTGCCTTAGGTACAGAACATGACTTTCACAGAGTAAAATGTCAAACACAAATGGTCAGGTATTTCCATAAACTCAAAAAGACAAATCGAGGCTTACTATGCCACTGTCAACAGCAACAGAACTGATAAAACTTCCCCAATCACTCCAAGACCAGCAGCTCTGCTTTCTCTGGCAGCCAGACCAGACTGGCTCCTCTCACTCAGGATTATCAACAATCCCTTTAGATACAGGCAGCCAACAGCACCTGAGCGACATCAGTGCCGCTAATTAGGACCGCTTAGCAGAGTGGCTGCTCAGCAAAGGGGAGCGTCATCCACAGAACAGGCTGAGAGCTCGCATTTAATCCAGCCAATTGTTCTGAGCTGTGCTACAGCTGCACTAATTTTTCAAAGGGCAGAGTCCATTAAAATAGAAATTAATGTTGTAGTCAAATGTGTTTGATCAGTAATCAGAGGCTCCTTCACAATATTCACTGCAACATACTGGTTAAACCTCACAACTCTCATCACAATTATTTTACATACATACCAAGAACTCCAGAGCTTTCTGTTTCCGAACAGGATCGTTCTGTGGGATTGTAGCATAGGGAAAAAAAATTTTAAAAACTGAGTATTACAGCAGTTGTTGCATCATCTTTTACAGAACAAGACCTTTTCATCTTTTATCTAACAACAGAAGTCAACACAAAGGAAAGATACAATTTTAGGTCACAGCCATAAACATGTAACTTTAGATCCTCAATATCAGTTTGGTAGCAGCTACTACAAACACAACTGCATTACTTCCAATACCAGGAAGAACACATTTAACATCTAAGCCACACACCTACAAGAGCTATCTTTCCCAGGCTGTCCTCACTCAGGACCAAAATCATGTTTAAAAAAGTTAAGTGCTCAGCTGCATTTAGCATAGTACCTGACCAGCCTGAGGCCTACACAACCAACTCTGCCACTAAGATAAAAATGAGGTTCTTCTCACTGTTTGTGTCCAGTGCTAATCAGGACAGATACTTCAGTGATCATTTTGAGTTTCACCTTTGAGTTAGAAAAAAGGATTATAAATCTTTAGATGTATATTAAGATTTAAACTAAACTTTCAGTATATAATACTTCTCATCTGAAGAGGGACAAAACAGGGAAGGGGAGACTGCAGCACAGGCTGGGAGACCTGGCCTGCAGACACTGGCTCAGAGACTCTCAGTGGGTCTGAACACTGATTTAGGAGAGCTAAGGTGAATGTACTGTATTCTCTTCCCCTCTGCTGTGATGAACACAAAACTCTGACACATTAGGTCAATTGTTTCTGCAACAATATTAATAAAATAGTAAATGAAGCCAAAGAGTAAACATTTTCCAGAAAAATGAAAAGCAGCAAGCATAAAGAAACTGCTACAACATGAGACATTTGTGGGCATGTTACTTGTGTGGAGTTACTGCCTCTACATACCTCATGCTTATAATCATCTTCCCACCTTAAGAGAAAGAAATTACAATATTAAGATGCATTCTAAAAATTACTAAAACATTAGGTTTACTCATACTATATATAATCAAAATATTTCGGTTTCCAAATTTATATCACTTACCAATAATGGATATCTTTAAGAAATAACTGTTTTAAACATGCTGTAAAGATCCTTATTCTGACTGACTCTCAAAGAGATCAGTAGTACAGATGAACTTTTCACAAATCAGCTAAAGGAGATGACTAAAATAATGGTGGGTTGGGCTTCTTCTTCCCTTTTAAACAGCTTTTTGTAAAACCTACTCAGCCAATGATATCCCAAATAGAATGGAAGCAGCTTGAAATTTCAATTGCAATTTCTTTTTGAGTGCAGTATTTCAAAAGCCATAGGTACTATTTCCTCACAGACAAAAAGGAACAATTTACAGAAGAGGAATAAGTACAGTGGAAAGACAATATCAAATGTTTTCCCCGTATGTCATGATGTTTGCTACAGAAAAATGGATTAATAACTCTCTCTTGATTCCCCTGTGGGAGTAGTACTCTCACCTTGCTTTCTTCTTCAGTGGGGCTAGAAAATGAAAAAGAATTATTAGCAACATCACAAGGTTTGCACTGTATTACTGCAACAGAAGCATTACACAAACAGAACAGTTATGGGCCATGAAGTGGCTGCAGTTGCCACAAAGGGCAGGATTCAGCAGCAGATGGCACACGCTGCCATCTTAGAAACCAGCAGGCATCCTTGATGAAAAGTCTGTGGGAGACCCGTGCCCTCAAGGCTTTGCAGGGTACCCTACAGCATCTATGTTCCGGCAGCTGAATCCCACACGAGAAGGCTGTATGGAATAAACGGAGGTGGCCCTGTCTCCTCCATGCAAGAAAGTTACAAGGTTTGCATGTGGGTTTTTCCTGAGTGAATACCAGTGAACTTCAAAGCTGCACATACAATAGCTGTCTCCAGCAAGATGTTATGGGGGTTAGAATGTCTGATCATCTCATCTTTGTCAGTGTATAAGCATGAAGAGGGACGGAAGGAGGGAAAGTTCAGCAAAACAAGGCAGTCTAAAAGAGTAACTATGCTTCAGAGAACCGGCTACTGCATGGTACATAACTTACCACTTCTTAAGCATTTATCACCACAGGTGTTCCAGGATAAGCTACAGGACTTGTAATAATTCTCAGGACAAGTGACATATTTGGCCCTACAAGATGAGGCTGAAAGACTTGTGTTACCATGTTAACCAGCTCCCGTTAACATGGTTAACACGTGCTGATGAAGCTGTAATGTCCATTTCATCACTTGCCCACTAGTACATGTTACCATAATAACCTTTCTTAATTATATCCTCAAACTCACTCTCACTGTCAGAAGGGAGTTCTGAAATTTGCCAATATGATCTATTTTAAAGACACATAGCTGTTAACCCAGAACCATGATTTTCTTCTAAATAACCAGAGGGATTTTTTCTGGAATTCACTTGATGTTGACCCTATCACCTAATCAGAGCAAACCTTTATATTGAAAGGCACATTTTTGCAGATGACTTCCCTCCTGTCCATTTCTCCAGAGTTTCATATCCTGTAGGACTAAGTGGGATCATTCCTTTTGATGTTACAGATTGATATTTGACCGTGTCTTCAGCTTCTAGGGAAGTCTGCTGACTTGACTGATGTCAGTTTACTCTGAACTGAGAATTACTGAGCTAATTCCTAGGTCACATTCCCTCTTCTTCGCAAGAGACACACACAGAGATCAAAAAGATTTTCCACCACCTTCTTTTGCAGACCAGCATTAAAAAGTACAAGGCACAGAAGCACCAATGATCAATCAAAAAGAAAACAGGCACTGTTATGGTAGGCTCCTACAGCAGGATTCACACTGGCAAATTCTGTTGATCTACATAACCTTCACCCATTCCAATCAAACCTACCTTCCTTCTGGTATTAATACTAGGGTCAAAAGGTAGCAAGGAGGTATTCCTTTAGATTGGCATCATTAAGGATCTATAGCACATCTACAGTAACAAAGGATGTAACTCAGCCATACAATATGAGAGATGATGTTGGGTTTGTGTTTGTGGGTTTGGTTTCCACTGCTTGTTCCAATGGATTTGCTAAAGAACAGTAATTTCCACTTTCACCAGTGACTCGGCATTTAAGTCTTTTGATGACAGAAATGAGGTGGAGGAGACTTTATCACCTTATTCAGGGAAAGCCATCAAGTACTATTTTTCCATACTTTTTCACTTTCCTTGATGAGCAAATTACTGCAGCTATCATAAATACCTCTGGAACCAAGAAGTTGAAAAACATCTAAGGAAGACCAGAAGTTTGGCAATTTCCTTCCTTCCTTCCTCATTTCAAAATCACAAAACCCAGAAACATCTCTGAAAACATTTCGTGGTATTACAGCTTGAGTGTTTTACATCAGTCAAACCCTTTGAGTTCAACTAGTAAGTCAACTTAGGCCAAATATCAATTATATCAAATCTACTATTTGATCTATTAGAATCTATTTGATTTAGTAGAATCTTTCTATTCTAGAAATTCACAGACTTACATGAGGTAGCTGGTCTTGTGTAACCTTCAGTCTAAAAATAGAAAAAGTTTCATATTAGACTTTTTGATTAAAATTTTATAAAAACAGTCTCTACAGCAATTGCCTTTAGGAAAGGAACAAGTACTTTTATTTACACCAGCATAATTAAATTGCTTCTCACATTGCTTCCTTTATCCTTACAGATAAAGAAGCCTGTAAATACAAATGAAATTTGAGAGAAAATTTGCTTACATTGAGAAAATTTAAGTTGCAAATATTAAAAATTATTGAAGTTAAAGTAATGAAATTTCTAAACCACTGAATTAAGACTGAACAATTTTCAATTTAAAACATCTAAAACCGTAAAAATAAAAAGCTTTGGTTTTTTTCAGATGGATTTCAATACTACTGTTCTCTTCCCCAGATTTCTCAGGGCAACTTTAAGTTCAACTCACTACTACTACACTTCCTAGAAACACACAGAAATTTAACAAGCTCTGC
Source organism: Mystacornis crossleyi (assembly GCA_013400655.1). Classification (NCBI taxonomy): domain Eukaryota; kingdom Metazoa; phylum Chordata; class Aves; order Passeriformes; family Timaliidae; genus Mystacornis; species Mystacornis crossleyi. The sequence goes on from VYZQ01056857.1 coordinate 26,897, forward strand.
CAGCAGTACTTTTAAAATTTACTGTATCAAACATAAATGCACTGATAAAAGACACATTAACAGATACTTTACATTTGCTTCCAATTACCTTATACATTTTTAATCCTTCACTCTTCTCTAGCTCTCCTGCTATGCGTCTGAGAAATGAGACTTTGCACTCTTTTGCATCTGTTGGTTTTCTCCTCATTTTATCTGGAAATTCTTTACACTGTAAACAAAACCAGCTTGCAAAGTTAAATATCAAAATTTATCACAATATTAAAATTTTACACATTTCACCTTCTGGACAAACTTCCACAAGACAGGTAAACATTGATTTGAACATTATGACCTAATGTCTTCTCTGCAACACCTCTAATCGAATTTTAGAGTGACTTAAGTAGGCTTCAAAACAAAAACGGATACCATAAAAAGCTTGCTTTGTATGTTTTCCTTTACAAAAGGAAACACCCTCTATACCAAATCCAGCAATGCTATGGACATGCTGGGGAATAAAAAAGAATCACAACATTTTAGGAACCTGATCCTGAAAGCAATCCAAACACTTACAAACTGACTTTGGAGCTGATACAGGCAGGCAGCCCTGGACTGTGCTGCCTCAATAGCCCACAGCATCAAAGCTCTTCACATTGGTCTGATCGAGGGACAGCCAACTAAACGAGTACTGGCAATTTATCATATGGGGGTTTAAACTTCAAACGATCTAATTATTTAGGAAAAAAAATAGAAGGTGAGTATTATAAAGAAATTTTTACAAAATGCATCAAAATTACTCACAATGTATTCTCGTCTGTGTTTATATCCACTAAGATGTTCTATCATAGGTGCCATCTCTGTATTACACCCACACAGCCTGCACTCGTAACGTGGATATTTTCTTCCTTCAAATCTGATTTCAACCACATGTTCTAAACCTGTAAAAGCAAGAGTTATGAATACCTCTATTTTACTACAGACTACTAAAACCAAATGTATTCTTTTCAATGCTGTTAATTAAATTCAAAATGAATATATGAAATTACTCCATTTTCAGAATTTGACACTCCTTCAGGATCACTTCAACACTTCTTTGGACTTACTACCCACATCAGCTAAATTTATCTCTTTCCAATGTCTTATTCTGAAAGGAAATACACTATCTATAGATTTCCAAGCCCACCAAAAATATTTAATTACTAAATTATTTACTCCTGTCTAGGATATTTTTTCAAGAAACTAAGAAAGAGAATGAGAATAGGAAATGCCATGCAAAGGTATAGATTTAAAAACTGCATTTAAAATACTTAGTAAAATATAATTTGGACAGTGTCTGAGTAAAAGCAGATGTAGGAAAGACGCTAAACACTTCACAAAGCTAAATCTTTCATAATCTAAAAATGTTCCATAAACTTTTACAAATCACAAGAATGAGAAAGGGATTTTTCTTTATTTTCCCTAGAAATTACTGAGGCTATCCCTTAGAAGTATTCAGAAATCTTCAAGTTTGAGGCTTATTACCTAGCATGAAAAGTTTTACTCTGGAAAGTTTGAACATAATAAATTTAAAAGCAGTTTAAAACAAATAGGAAAACACTGCAGCTGTTCCCTTATGTCATAATTTCCAGTAGTCTGTATTTGTGATGGGTTGATCCCAGCCAGCAGCCAAGAACCACATAGCTGCTTGCCCACTCACATCCACACCCTCAGCAGGGTGGGGAGAACACAGGAAGAACAAAAGCAACAAAACTCATGGACTTAAAGACAGTTTAATAAGTTAAGGAAAGAGGGGTAAAAAAAACCCAAAACCAACCAACATGCAAAAAAACACATCGCTCACTCCCCCACAAGCAGACCAATACCTACCCCCAGTCTCCAAACAGCCACCTTGGAAGTTAAATCCTGCTTCCCCCATTTTTTCTTTCTTTGTCTCAACTGTGATTGCTGAGCATAACATTACGTGGTACAGAATATCCTTTGTGCCAGTTTGGGTCAACTGCCCTGGATGTGCCATCCCCCCAGTGTCCTGCCCATCCCCAGCTTATTCAAGGGGTGAGGACCCAGAGTAACAAAGCAGTCTTGACGCAGGTGCACTGCTCAGCAACAGGAAAAACCAGAGGTGTCATCAAAACTGCTTCAGTCACAAATCCAAAACATACAGGCTGCTATGAAGAAATTCAACTCCATCTCAGATCTGCTACAGTGTTATACTGCTAAATCTTAACTCTGAAAATAAACTCTCACCAAATGAACTGAAAGTGTTCTTGCAACCAGAGTGTTTTCTATTACAAACACTTGTAGTAAAGCATGAGTATTAAAAAGCCTAGCAATATATTATGTGGAATAACTATAAGACAAGGCACTAAACAGAGAAATTTTCTGCTAATACTAGGAAATTTCCTTCTTAGGCCTTCATCAGAGAACCATTTCTCTAGGCCACCAGTACACATTTGGAACACTAAGGCCACTGACAAGTAGCCTTGCTTCTCTCCAAAGGAGTGCCTAATCCAGTAGTTAGAAAGAAAGCAAGTGTTAAAATAATTCTCATTACTTTTAGTACAGCCAAGGACAGTGAGGAAAAATATCTCACTAAACAGAAACATCCGTTTATCCCACCAAATGGAAAGTCATAAAGCACCATGACTGATGACAAGTCACCAGTGGCATGAAGTCCAGTTGGAGGCCAGAAGGCAGCAGTACACCCCAGGGGTCAGTACTGGGTTCAAAACCTTCATTAATGATCTGGATGATGATGATGCACAGCATAACCTCAGCAAGGCTGATGATGACGTAACTGGGAGGGATGCCCGATACACCAGAGGGTTGTGTTGCCATCCAGAGGGACCCTGAGTGGCTGGAGCTGGGCTGACAGGAAGCTCAAGCAGTTCAACAAGGGAAAGTGCCAAGTCCTGCATCCAGAGGGGAACAGGCCCAGGTACCAGTACATGCTGGGGGCTGGCTGGCCAGGAAGCACACTGGCAGGAAAAGACCTGGTTGACAGCAAGTTGAAGATGAGCCAGCAAAGGCTGATGGTCTGCTGGGCTTCACGAGGAGGAGTGCTGAGAGCAGGCTCCACTCAGCACCAGTAGGGCCATTCCTGCAGTGCTGTGTCAAGTTCTGGACTGTCCAGTACAAGAGATATGGACATATGCAGGGCCATAAAAGTGATGACAGTACTGGAGCAGCTCTCCTATAAGAAAAGGCTGAGAGAGCTGGAACTGTTCCACCTGGAGAAGTCTCAGAGTGGATCTCATTACTGTGTATAAATACTTGAGGTGAGGGTGCAAAGAAGGAGC
>VYZQ01056858.1:16481-32050 GCA_013400655.1 Mystacornis crossleyi
CAGCTGCTCCTCATACGGCTTCCCCTCAAGGCCCTTCACAATCTTTGTTTCCCTTTTTTAGATGCTTTATAATAGCTTTATATCTTTCTTATATTGCAGCACCCAAAACTGCCCCCAGCACTCAAGGTGAGGCCGCCCCAGTGCAGAGCAGAGCGGGACAATCCCCTCCCTTGCCCGGCTGGCCATGCTGTGCCTGATGCCCCCAGGACAGGGTTGGCCCTCCTGGCTGCCGGGACACTGCTGACTCAGGTTCCACTCGGCACTGACCAGGACCCCCAGGGCCCTTTCCTAAGCACTTCTCCCCAGCATCTCATTCCACAGTCTGTACATACATCAAGGGTTGCCCCATTCCAGGAGCAGAACCCAGCACTTGCTCAGAGCTGGTCATGCATAAAAAAGAACATTCTGCCTTACAGAGCCTGATATTTCAGTCTCATAAGTCCAGTGAATTTACACATGAAATTAAATTGACTCAAGTCATCAGTGCTAGAAGAATATTTGTATTTACTTCAGCTGCCAGATCCTGTTATTTTCCCAAATCAATTTCCATGAAGCAACCTCTATATTAGAAATGTTTCCGTCCTTCACCTTTTTCTTCCGTATCTCTACTTCATCTTCTTTCAACTCCTAGTTCAGGAATCTGATGTGTTTCTATTGGAACTGATTTGACTCCCTGTGAATCCAGCAAGTCTGCCAATCTCAATCTACTTCAGATTAGGCCATGAATTTGCTTGCTTAATTTTCAAACATGAAAATGGCTAGAAAGTCAGTTACCAGTGAAAACTAAAGCAATTTGAATTTTCAAACGTTATGTTCATAATATCCTTTTTAGCTAATGCATGGCCTAATACTATGAGCCTGGTTTACAGTGCAATATCATCCTTAGTTCAAACTCTGGTTAAGTAAAGAGGTGAAAATGAAAACCCATTCCCAGCTCCTTTTCAAAATTAAAGCATTAACTCTGTTGCAAACAGAGCTTATAGCTGCTTTGTAGCTGTGGAAATAGCAATATAGTGTAAAAGCTAGATAGCCCATATATTAGGTGCCCCGAGACAGAACCAATAAGTGGTATAAATGCATTCTATATGGCCTTTTGTAATTAGTAATGAAATGCCTGAAATAAATCCAAAGCCTTGCAAGAAGTCAGTTTTCCTTAGAAAACCTGTTTTCAAATGGCATCATACTTCAGCATTCTTCAACTTTGTGAGTTCACAGCATCTGCTGCTTAAATATAACAGCACATATGGCAGCATCATTTTAGAAAGCAATGTAAAAAAAGACTGAAGAAACTATTATGAGGACTGCTGTCATGCTCTTGGGGCACAATTGCAATCTTGTGTTCCCATACGGCACCACTGGAGAAAGAATGTGAAGTTTTAATAGGGTAGATAGGGTCAAATACTGTATAATAAACTGACTCGAATGTTTCCTTTTTGTACTTACATTTTATTAGCTCCAAATTAAATACATAATATAATTTAGGTCCTGACTTTTTTTTCTTGGGACAAAAGGATGTTCTTGAAGTTTAGCCTGAGCATAAGTGCTGTTTTGAAGCCTAAATCAGCATTCATGCAAATCCTAACAAATGTTGACACTCTATCTCTGGTAATCCAAGTGTGTAATTAATTTGCAGATCATCATACACCACTTTTGTGAACTTGTATCACCATCTAACTATTTTTCCACTGGGCAAACTTGTGACTTTTAGCAATGATTTTTTTTTCTGTCTGACTCATAGCAGAGAGGACTTGTGTCTCTCAGGGACTAGCGTGTGCATCTGGAATTCTACTGATATTTCATTACTGACAGACTTTTAGAACATGAAAACGAGGGTGTAATTATGCCAACTAGGGTACAGCCCCAACCCAAAAGGAGAAGCATTCCCTAAATGTTTATGAAGATATCATTCTTTCATGAATTCCTGGAAATACTATTTCTATTTAATGATATTAAAGAATGGTATTATCCCCTTCTGAGGAGTTGTGTATCTTTGGGAGAATGTGAAGGAAGCTGATCCATCTCTTCTGTAGATAAAAATGCCTATGATCACTATACAGGGATGATGCTTCCTTTCTGTCACTAACGACACACAGTAATTTTCAAGGGTGTGGGGAAGTTATGAAAGAGAACAAGTAGAGGTTCAAGGTCCTAAATCAGCTGAGCACTGGGAATCTTTTCTAGGACCAAGCAGAAAGAACCCATCCCTTCTCTTGGTCCATGGAATCCCATTTGATTTGTGCTGTGATGGCTGATATCACCTGCGTTGTCCCACAGCAAATGAGTACATAAGAAATATAATTACTAGCAAGCAAACAGCACAGCAAAAGTCACTAGGAGATTGATATAGTCATGTACCTTCTCTTATGTTACTCATTTCTTGGATGTTAATTCAGTAGTGACCAGTGGAACTTCTTGTCAAAAAGCATTAGTGAGCTGAGCAAGATTTTCAAAAAGAAAAATGAAATTTAGTGGTAACTACTTCACTTTGTTTCTTTTTCTCTTATAAGCAACTTAAAGCTATACTTTTTCATTATTAGGTTATTTTTCATTATTAGGTTATTTTTAGGTTATTCTCGAGTAATTTTATAATAGAAAATAAAAACCCAGAGTAGCAGAACAGCACTTCATGTAATCACTGGCATGTTCTTCTTCAAACAATACTTCTATTTTCTTGTCTTTCTGTGACAGAATTGCATTAGAAAAATTGATCTCCCTGAAGCCATCTAAAAAACCCCCAATTTTTACCACTATAAAAGCCATGCGAGAAGTATGATTTCTTTAAGAACTGTTTCTCATTTACTGGCCCTCCTCAGAAGTGTCAAACTGACATTTTTAGCTCCATCTATAACCTGTAGGCTCATTTAGAAAGTAAGGGTTTATCCCATAGTCTGCTAAGTTCAAGAAGCATTTGGACAACATTTTCAGGCATGTGGTGAGATTCTTGGGGTGTCCTGGGCCAGAAGTTGGACTCGATGAGTCCTGTGACTCCCTTCCAACTCAGCAAATTCTATGATTCTACAGTGTGATCTTGAAACTGGTAGTCATCATTAACTCATAAACTAAAATCATTCCAACAGTCCACTCCGGATATTCAGCCTGCAATGTAATTGGTCCGCAATTCGGTCTGTAATGCAGGGACATACAGATTACCAGTTCATTTAAAAGAGGTGTGTACCTAATGATTTCTTCCCTAAGGCATTATACTTACATGAGACACTCTACACCTCAAGGGTTTGTTATCAGGATAATATTATGACACCAAAAAGGATTCTTTTCCTTACCATCATCCCTGCAACTCTTGACCACATATGTGTAGAGAAGGCTGTATTCAGTGTCTATGTCCTGCTTTTCTATATAAATTGGTAACTACCTGAGGATTTCTCAAGACGACAGAGCCTAGGACACAATTTTGATAGAAAAGAAAGTACTGGAAAACTGAAAATGTTTCATTAATTCTCCAGAAGTGAAATTTAGAGCAGTTATTAGCAGAGGAAGTAACATTTTTGTTTCAATAATGGTCTGAGGAAATCATATAATGTCTTAAAAGAACTCAGCATGGTTTTGAGAAATATCAAGAGCTGAGAATATTTTAGACTGCTTTTCTCCTTTTCTTTTTTACTACTTCACACCTCCTTCCTTTGATATATAGAGTTTGTTTTTTATGAATACAAAAACAGGAATTTCATGCTGTGACCCAGATTTCTATCCCTTCACATACGTTCCCCTGTGCATCAAGTTTAAAAGCTAAAAAGACCCAGAGTTTTGCATGAAATTTGCAACTTTGATTTTTTTTCTTTTCAACTTTATGATTTTTCTGGAAATGAGTCATTTTGTAGCAAAGGAAAAAGTTACATTTTACAAATAAGGCCTCTATGGAAAAATGTTAAGAGAAATTCAGTGTTATAGACAAGGAAAACCACGTACCTACATATCTAATGTAAGAGAGATCTTTAGTGTCAGGCTCCTTAATTTCTCTAGGTTTTATTATGATGAAATTAAAAGCCCATTAAATTCCAGTTGCACTGTTCCTGAATAGACAGAGACTTTGAGACTGGGTTCAACAAGGTGAAAAGATTTAAAGCAAATTCAAGCTGCTATAGCAGATGAGGCAATAATTTAGCACAACAGAGCAATATTTATAAACTGATTGTACAGAATGCCTTTTTTAACTGTCCTACACCTATAATTTTCCACTAGCAATCTTTCCTCCAGGCTTCTGTTATGATTTCTTTCCTTCTACTTCATGTGTGACTGTACTTGTCATCTGCCTTCTGAAACATGTCTTCCAGAAGATGCTAACCCACCTTGTTGGCAATCGGTTGTTCATGACAGTTTCCCCCTAAAGGATGAGCTCTGATTCTTAACAGATTTTTCGAAATACGTACAATTTTAATCTCGTACATGAAGCTCCATGTGATCTTTTCTTAAAAGACACCAAATGCCTAAACATGGAATCAAATTTTACTTGAGGGGTCTCACAGCAGCAGTCTTATGTCTATCTCTATGTTTGGCTCAGAATGGAACAGTGATAATTGAGTTAAAAAATCTCAGGAATTCCTTCAAGAACTAGAGCCTGTATCTTCAACCAAGAAACAAAACAAATGAGATTTTCTTTTGAGCAAACCATAGCAATATCTCCTTTTTTTTAAGAATGGGGATTCTTCCATGTTTAAAAAATAATAATCTCCTTCTCTCAACACTTCCCTTTGCTTTTCTTTTAGAAAACAAACATCTTGTAGCTTTCTTTACTAAGTGCATTTATAGAGAATAAATGGTTAGACTCTCATTATATGTCAGTTTCCTAATTTCACTTGGACTATTTAATATTTTTTGAATTTGCAGAAAAGAGAACAGGGTTTGAATCTAAGTCAAATGAGTCACATTGCCTACAAGACAACTACTAAAGATGCTCTGCAGTTTATGAAGAACATTAGAATTGGTATTAAAACTGGTCCCAATCTATAACTTTACTAATTACCAGATTTTAGGTCTCTACACAAATCAGATTCTCACAGTCATACAGTTCTGGCTTTAAGCTTAATCTCTGTTTGCCACAAATGTGCATTGTCAATAAAACTGTTTTTTGTACTACACCTATATACTAAGATGATAAGCAGATTGTAAGAATTTATACAAATAAATTTGCTTCTAAACTAGTTAGACTATTCTTTTTCCCTGGAAAAAAGAATAAGTATAAAATAATTCTTTTTCAGAGCTGGAAAACATACATTGCCAGAGTCCTGAATGCTGCAGAGCCATTAGTGAGAGAATGCCGTAGCAGCATTCTGGTAGGAAAGAAATCTACATCCTGCTTGTTTGGGTAATAGTTCTTCCATTAGAGGCAATATTAGAATTTCAGCTTTTGATCTCTCCTTGTGGACCCCTTAAAATCCACGCTGTGAAACAGCAGCTGATGCTTTACATACTATCACAACAGCCAGCAATATATGAAACCTGGAAATGGCATGCAAGGGAAATTAATGATGGGCTGTTAAGGGATATACAGTAACTCACGTTTGCATTACACAACATACAGCAAATAAAAGCTGCCTTTCCTTTGTTGTGCTGGTGGTAGAGCAAATAAACATCAAGAATCTAGAATGGCAATACCTGAGATCAACTTTAATTTCTAAAGAGCCCAGAAAAAAAGAATATTTTTTATCAGTAGTGCAGAACAAGCTCAGAAAGTTACACTGATCAGTAGTGTTGGGGGTTGAGGAGGTTTTCTCTTTGGGTGTGTGTTCTTTTCTTCTCCTCTCAAAGGAATTTTTTCCCATGTTAAGGGGCGATTGCTGGGGTACTTAAGAAAAACAAAGGACCTAGCCAGCCACAAGGGAGGGGCCCAATTGTCCCTTTTTTTTGGTCTTGGTGGCGTCTTCTCAGGTGGGGGAGCAGAGACATCTCGAGATTTAGAACTGGAAAAAAGAGGTGGGGTAGGGTGCTTGGGATTCATTGCTCTCCTGGCGTTTGGAGGGAGCGGAGACTGCAGCCGGAGTGGAGAGATCATCTCACTACGAGGCCGTGTTTTCTGCTGTTTTTGTCCTTCTGCCCTGCCCTACTTCTGCCATCTCTTCACCGCTGCTTTTGGAGCTTTCGCTGAGCCACAGCACTGCGGGCACCACCCCTTGCCTGCCGAGGGGTCCCGGAGTCTCCGGCTGCGGCCTCGGAGTTCTGTGCATTTCGCCTACTACCCGGGATACTTTTCTGCATCCATCCTTGCCGTCTCCAGCGCGCTGCTCCCAGGGAATCCTGCTAAAGCACCAGGACCGGCTGCCCAGGGGCTGCTGAAGTTTCCTCCCATCCCTTCCCGGCTTGGGCAAGTTAAGTTTCCCCCGTGCTCCCCGACCTCGCTCCGGAACGCCCCTGCCAGCTCCGGCCATCGCTTCAGCAAAGGGGAAAGTGCCTTACAGCCCCAGCAGCCGTCACTGCAGTCTGATTCCTATTACTTGTTACTGCCTTAGTTATTGTTGTTTTTTTTTTTGCTTTGCCTTGTTGTACATATATATATATATATAAGTAAAGACCTGTTATTCCTATTTCTGATATATTTGCCTGAAAGCCCCTCATTTTCAAAATTATAATAGTTCAGGAGGAAGGGGGTTACATTTTTCCATTCCGGGGTGGGAGGGGGACTCCTGCCTTCCTTAGTAGACACCTGTCCAAACCAGGACATGTAGACAGAAAATGAGCTCTGTGTCACCAACACTAGCCTGAATAATAGCATATGGTACAGCAGATCCATAGCAGCAAAAGCCAGAGATAGATCTACTTATTTGTCAAATTAAAACTTATTTTTCAAATTAACAATTGTTAAAAATGCAACAATATCATTAGTGCATTTGTTTCTTTTTTGTCTGATTTTTTAAATATTTTTGCATATTACAAATAAGAAGCAATAAATTACTTTTTTTTTCCACAAGGACTATCTTGCATGTACTTTGTCTCAATGCAACTAAATCCATATTGCTAAAGAACCATGACATTGTAAGTACAATGAAAAAAGGGTAAATTTGAGGGCTTAATGTTTATTTTCTTAATATACCATGGGTTACACAGTGTTTCTGCTAAGAGTGGTATTTCAGGTTGTCTTTGCTAGTAAACATCTAGGGATTTCTGCTTAATATTTTGTTCTTAGGTGTTTTCAGGCTAAATAAAAATTAAGGAAATTTTCTATGGATTCTTTAAAAAATGTGAGAGTATTTAAATTATTTTGTCTTAGTGTACTATCAATTTCTATTGCTTGATCATATTTAATAAAATCAAGTTCGAACTAATCCTAAATTTCATTAACAAAAATGTTAAAAAAAAAAATTAGATGCTTCTTCACCTAAATCTCAAATATAATTTGCAGCCTTTCTTCAAAGTAAATGTTTCCTGTTGGGGTGTTTCAAAGTCTTCCACACTGACTTCCCTTAGCTTGCATTCACCTCAGTTGATGCATAGTTAGTCACAGGTGAATGTTCTCTCAGAGCAATCTCAGCCTCATTGAGGGAGTGATATAAATCAAGGAGCCTCAAACAGAAAGGGCTGACAGTTAGAGTTCTTAATGCTATTATTATTACTATTTTTACAAGTGCTCAGTAAAAAGAGACGCCAAGCTAAAACTCTTTATAAAGGTTGTTCTCCAGCAGCCATGAGACAGAAAATGCTATAATTTTTTTCTGAATAATGGCACAGCATGACCATGAATGAAAAGTGCTTAAGGTGTCCCAAATGAGGTTTAGAAAATGTTACTATGCCGCACCAGAAATTCTGTAAATCATTTTGAAGTCTAAATTAAGAGTAGGAGGAAGAGGGTAGTGTGAGAAACTAAAATGTTAATGATTAATGGCTCAAACCGTCAGCCATTTGCAAAAGCAGTGGTGCTTTGCTGACTATGTGAAAGGTAACAGCCCAGGTGCAGGGGGTGTGAGCATCAGAAGATGACCATGACAAATCAATTATTGTTTAGCAAGAACCTGGGGGTTGAGCCAGATAAGGGAAGAGGCCGATAAGAAGCAGATCCTGCAAGCTGGGATGGTGCTTTTTATCATGCCAATGTCCTCCCTTGCACAACTGGCTCAGGTGTGAAAACTCTGCTTCAGGGGAGGTATCAAGACATTCAAACGTAGGCTTGAAGGTGTTCATCTCTTCTGATGGGGCAAGACTGCCTCAGCTATGCTGAAGTGAGAGGGAGCTGTCATATCTTAAAAGGAGTCAAAAACCACTACAGACCCACAAAAACCCATCAGACTCATTTCTGAAGCCTTCCACGAGAGGACTGCACCTGCTCCACAGTATTACCTCATATAGTGTAAAACTCCCCCAGCCAAGGGAGGTACATGGGTGTTCCTACATAAAACTAAGCATATGTTAAACCATTGAACTTTGTGTTTCGTGGGCTTTCCCTCATCTCCAACAGATCAAGACTGCGACCACCCCTTCGATCAGCAGACACTGAAACTGCAGCAATCAAGTCTTGTTTCTGGATCAGCGAGTGGTAATACCACAGAATATGTTGAGTTGGAAGGGACCCAAAAGGATCATCATGTCCAGCTCCTGGCCCTGCACAGGACCATCCCCAAGAGTCACACCATGTGCCCAGGAGTATTGTCCAAATGCTTCTTGAGCTCTCTCAGGCTTGGTGCTGTGACCATTTCACTGGGGAGCCTGTTCCAGTGCCCAGACACCCTCTGGGTGAAGGACCTTTTTCTGATATCCAAACTAAACCTCCCCTGACACAAATATCTTTCTTTTTAGCCTAAATATCTTATCCTTGCTTCCTCGTTCTTTCTCTCTTCCTTCTTCCAACTTCTCAAAATATATTGTAACCCAGACTAAAGAATTCCAGTCAATGCCTTACTAAGTGCCCGGATAAGTTAAAATTAGCCACGTGTAAGTTTGCTAAGTTAAAGTTCATGAAATGCCTTACTTTGCCTGGATGTTGTTTTAAAATTTTCCAAGTACCTTATTCTACCTTAATGTTCTACAATTTGTGAGTAAAAGTTTATTGTAGAACCTCCTGAGAATTTTATTGTTTCTCCCATGCACCACCCAGAGTGAATCAAACAACCTTCCCCTAAACCTGTCAAGTGGACAGGGGTATAACAGATGGGACACAGTTTTGTATCCATGTACATATGCAAAGTTCTCTCCTGTCTGAACTCCTGGTGGAGTTCCTGACAGTTACCCAAGACAGCTGTAACTAAGCCAACCCTCAGAACAGAAACAATAAGGTCAGTTGGTGAGATGCCTTATATAAAGTTGATGAAACTGTCTAAGAGACAGCTCTAATCACCTCAGATTGTCACATTAATAAAATTACACTACTTTCAGGTTCAAGAAAATACACTCATTTCACTGCCTATCTCCTGTCCTATTTGTCCATAGACACATGCTAAGGTTAGGGTTATTTAGAGCAGTAAGAACTGGCCATATTTTATTCTCTCTGCAGCAGAAATTAATGCACACAAGAAATTTTACTGACTGAAACACTGTGTTTCAGAAGATGGGAAATAGCTGCAACAGAGGGAAGAAAGGCAGGGTCTGAGAATATGATGTTTAACTTCCATGACAAAATTGGCAAATAAATACCTGCATCATTCTGTGAATCTATTTCATGTGTGAGGTCCCCTGTCCTTGTTCATAACCTCAGTCATAGCTGTAATGGAAAACTACTCTGAGAAACTTTGGTTATCATTTATTTTGTGTTGCATTTATAATCTACCTATCATAGGATATTTTCCTAACTTAAATTTCATAGAAAGATTGAATATATATTTAAACTGTATCTAAAGCTGTATGTTTAACACGCAAGCATCAATTCAATAAATCTGTCAGAATCCACACTTGACACTACTGCTGCATCAAAAAAATAAAGCTATCCTACTCTAAATTATATTCAAACAGACTAAATGATCCTTTTCCTGTTTCAGAGCAGGAATTCAAACCTTATTTGTTCAGGATGTCAAATTGCTGGCAAAGAGTACTTGGCTTGGCACAGTGTAAATCCTGTACTTAAATTGAATGTGATACCTTTTTGACTGAAAACATGCTGCCAGTTTTTGAGGCATACACAACTGGGATTAAGAGACACTAATGGTGCATTACTTAAAGGGGTTACTAGTCACAAAAGAAAAACAAAACTAGACAAACTATTTTAAAGCACTACAGATTGGTCCGAGACATTAGGATATTGCAGCTGGTTTGTTCTTGAGGATCCCAGAGCATGACCAGTATGTCTTACATTTATCATGTAGTATAAATGGCTCCAAGCTATACCTTCACCTCCTTCTTCATACAGTTTAGTCTTGTTCAATGCAAACTTCTCCAGGAGCAGCCCTAAATTCCCTACTCTTGCTAACGCTCCTTTTAGACATTAACATAAGCAAAAATTATCCAAACACCCTGTGCATGATCACATACACATACACATATACTGCTGCACCAAGAACATTTATAGCCACATCCTGAATTGCTCAAAAGTGTCAGCTAAGATTATTTTTCAGCAAAACATAGAAAAAATGCTTAACTTTAGACTTCTACACTGCCAATAGTCTGCATAAAAACTAATCCTCTTAAAATCCATCAATTTGAGTTTCCCACCTAGCCAATGGAAATAAGGCATTTTTATGGTGCAGTTTATCCAATCTGTTCTAGATACATGTGTAAGGATGAGATGAACTGCACTCCAGAAGTATATAATAATTTTCATCACTTACCAAAGAGCTGACACATGTAGATGGTGGATAAAGTGAATCTCATATTAAATTTCCTGGGGTTTAGATATTTATAACTGATACAATGAATCCCACCTTTAATATCTTTGTCCTACATGCAAAGCTTCCAGGTGTTGCTCCTACCTGCATCTCTAATAATGCCTCCTACTCCACAAACACTTGTCCTAAGATTGGATTCCTAGCTTTAATTATACCAAATATTATACCAAATATTATAAAGCTCATATACTTCAACCCTCAGCTCCCTGCTTCAAGGGCCTCCTCCATTCTCTTTCACTAGGGCTTTTAGTTCTGTACCCCATAATGTTGAGCTTTGCTTCCAAATCCTTGATAATAGGCAGTTTTAGAAAGAATTTCTGTTTTCTTTGTGAACATTAAACTGTCTCAGTTACAATAAATTCTGCAGCTTCTCTTAATGTAGCACGAAGTAAATTTAAGTAAAGAGAGCCACAGCCAGGTCTATCCATCACTTCAGATGCTGAATAGGCCTTGTGCTGGCTCTGAAAAGTGAAGTTCACCCTTTGGGAGGAATTTCTCTCAAGTCAGAAGAGAACAGAAGGAAACTCTGTTCTCTCTCTCCATAGAACTATATTCCCCTATAAACAAACTTTGAATGTGAGACGCTCTGTAATGCCAAGACTTCCAATTTTATCACAAGCCCAAACACAGTGGATTTCCCCCACACACCCCCATTAAATCCCAGCTTCTGGAGTCATGTGAATACCCGAGGAATTTCAGTTGTCTTATAAAAGGTTGCATTTCTGGCCCACACAGAGGCAGAGGAAACCCTGCAAATGTGACCCCATTGCACCCTAAGCATTCAAAACCAGAAGGCAAATAAAAGAAGCCAAGTACATTCAGTTGTATGATTTTCAGGCCAATCTCATGATTATTTCAAGCCTGATTCAAGATTTTTGGATGGTTTGGGTTGGCAGCACCAAAGACTTCATTATAGTTTCAAAGACTATAAAAAGAAAAAAGTTTCCAAGCTGTATAATTATCAAAATGATGGAGAGTCTGAAATACAGCAGGAATGACAGGCACACTTGGGCCAGCATTTTCAAATGGGGCCTGATAGAGCATGCTTCAGCTATTTCATTGCCACATCCAGACACAGTGGACCTGATTAGCCTAAATATAGCTCTCACTGGAAATCAATTGGCTTAGGCAGGAGTTCAGCAACACAGGTCTTATTCTTGACATCTGCCAGAGGTGAATTTCACCCTGATAAATTCAAACAAGAGGAGGGAAGGATTGCTGACCTTACTCAAACTGTCTTGAGAAAGCAATTTGTACAATGAAGGACAGAGGTTTATTCAAAAACATGTGGAAGTGATTTATGGGTTCTATTGAAGCTTTCTGGTATTAAAGCATTGAAATAAGTGCTACTCCTGTATTTTGGTTGTAATAGGGGATCTATTATGGTATTTCATCTTTAAAGAGGCTAGGCTTTAAGCTAGCTTCCTTAATTCCATTGTCCTTTTACTCTCCTTTTCTGTTCTCCTCCATTTCCTTGATTTTTCTTCTTGGTAGTCTAAGCTTTGGCTATAAGGCAGGCTTCAGGAGTAAGGAAGAACATGCTCTGTATATTCTTATTTGGCAAAAACTTTCTGTCCCTCCTCATGTTGAATTTATTGCTCCCCAAGCAATCCCACTGACACTAACGGGCATCTCCTAATGCCAGTGTGGCTGTAATATGGAAGAAGAAAAGGAGGGTGAAACAGGCAAAGAGAGCCAAGAGGTAATGTAAAGAATGTAAAGAGACAAACAGAAGCTTGTAATCTTTCCATGTGTTTTTCCATGGTGACTTATTCCTCCTTTCATTTAAGTCAGTGGGAAAATTCCAATTGATTGCAGCAGCAATAGAAAATGTTTCTTTCAACCTATAACCATTATTATGATATTGCACTGCCATACTGAAATTTCCATCTATAATAGAAATTTTTTGCCTTTAAATTTAACTCTTAATTCAGTAGGAAAAATTCTGCACTAATGACTAAATTAACCATGGTGTTCATGGCTCAACTTTAGCCACACAAGCAGGTCCACTTACTTTAAGGAAACTTACCCACCAATTATCCCTGGTCATCAGCAGATTGGAACCTTTTTGTTTATTCAGTATAAATATATGTGCAGAAACTATTCCCTCAGCGCCATCATCTCTGCTTCCATGCAACACCAGAAAGCACCCCCCACAGCAAAATTGTTCTGGTGGCAACAGCAAGTGAACAGTTTGCATATTACCAGTGAGGGGAAAAAAAATGGAAAGATACAGGAGTTCACGACATTCCAGGGCCAGATATTTAACATCAGTTACTTAATGACATGTACAGAGGAAAGTCTCTTCACCTATTTATTTATTTTGGGGGAAGGAGGAGGGAGTGAAGGGCTCCTTCAGAAAACCTGCAGGCAGGAGGCCCCACATGGTGGGGGGAGAGGGGGTGATTTCACTTACAGGCGTCCTGGTAGCTATTCTACCTTCTTGAAACATTTTCCTGACAATCTTCAAAAGCAAAGTCCCAATTTGCATTTTTAATACTGAAATGTAATACGCTGTTACCGGGAGACACCCCTGAGTGTTATTACTTATCACTGGGCCATTATAAACAATCATGAAAGATTACAGTTGATCTGCCTGGCCAGATGCATTCTTGAAAACCCAGAAAGAGGGTTAAATGAGAACCAACATATGTAAAAGATTCACAATGCTATATTTCAAATAAGAAACATGTCGGGAGTGGAAAAAAAAAAAGCCAAAGAGCAGAGTGGTTAAAGAAAAACTGAAAGAAAAACACATAATTGCTTTTAGTCTGTCATTTCCCCCCACAGAGTAGTAAATAAGCGCTTTGATACATAAAAGCCGTTATCAAACAGTAACAAATTAGTTCTTCACCATCTGTGATCCACGCAAGGGGGGTGACAGTTATAGGCAAGATTTTAAAATATGAAATCAACTATTTATGAACTGGTTTCAGAGTCTTGCTGTCTACTTTGCCTCTTAAAACGTGGCCACAAGAAAGATACGGGTTTTCGAAGCTAACAAAAAACAGCCGTTGTGGTTCCACTCTTTAAATGATGTTAATTGCTGGCTGACATTTGTAAACAAGATGTTTCCTTTCCTACCACTGCCTACTATAGCTCAGCGTCACTTTCAAGAACAATATCTCACATGAAAAAAAGAAATAATTCCTCTGACCTTACCAAACCTTATTACTTTGAGCTTCTTTATGTTACACATGATTGGCCCATTATTTCATGTTACACCCACCGCTTCAGAAATATTGCAACTTAGATCTAATTTCTTTCTTGTTTCTTTGCTTTCCTGCTTTCCTTCTTGGCCTCCTTCTCACTTTCTCTCATGCAGGCACAGTTTCTCACTTTCTTGCTTTCTGCTTGGCTTCTTTTCCCTCTCTCTCTCCCTCTCTCACTCTCACTCTGTCCCCTTCTCTTTTTTCTGCTTCTTTTTCTATCTTTTCCTTTCTTTTTTTTTCCCCGCAAAAGCACCTCCCCTTGGAGCTATATAGGTGAACAGATATTTCAGCTCTTAATTTTAACAGGGGAAGTGCAGAATTTTTCATTATGTGAAAATTACTATATATTAACAGACAAGTAATCCTAACTTAATTTAGGAGAAGGAAAAACAACTCAAACCCACTCATTCTTTATTGGTGCATCTAGCATTTCTCTTTTGCTTCATTCCTCTGTGTAGAAAGGGTTTTTTTCTGGAGTGAAAGCAATTAAATCTCAGAGTGATGGTGGTAATTTGTTTCTGCTTGGGAAGTGAGTGCTTTTGAAAAATGAGTTTGAATTGATCTAGGGTTTTTTCCATCTCTTCAGTGGAAGAGACAAAACAGAATTAAAAGCCTGAAATGTAAGGAGACTCTATTACTTAGAAACTTCTGAGAATGGTTTAATATTATTTTTTTGAAAACAATGTTTTTTCTTGCAGTTTGGGGCAATATGAAAAGGAAAAAAATAGCGTTAACATGCTGTGGATTGCTGTATTTTATGGGACAATCCAATGCCTTTGCAGTGTGTCATTTTTACTTTCAGTGAAATACAATGGACATTTCATCAGAAATAAAAGAGTGAAAAAGGATTGACCTTATTCCCACAATCCCACTCCATTGACTGCAGTGCCAAGAGCTCTTTCATTTAGATTAAGAGGCTTTGACTGACAACAATATATTTCTCTGCTGTCATCATTTTCTTCCAATAAAATAAAATATGTACATGTGGTAAATAAAAAAGACTATACAAAGAGACAAATGTAGATGCATCTGCTTAGGTCCTTGAACAGAGGAAGAAATAAACACTGGCTTAGGTGCCCTAGGGTAACTGATAATTGAATTATGTGAATTATATGAAATAAGCTGAATTTCTCACTAAGATTTCAGCATCTGTAATGGCATCTATCTCAACGAATGTAAGCATCTATAATGTACAATAAGCATAAGAGCTACTTGTCTAAGCCCAGGGGAAGCAGATTTATCACATGATAACACATCAATATGACTGAATCTGTAACTCAGAGAGACAGGCAAACAAGCAGCAAGTTAGTAGAAAAAGAAGTACTTTTTCTACTAATATTCAACCCAAATAAAAATATGTACTAAACACAGTAGACAAACTGGCCTGTGTTTTTTTTTCATTAGAAGGGGAGTGTGGAGTCAGTCCTCAAATGCAAGTGTGGATGTCCAGCATTCAGTGAAATGAATTCTCTCCCTACAGTCTTAAAGTGGTGTTAGGCAGAGTCTAACTGACCTCAATCTGTAGCAGTAGTGGCCAACAATTTTCAATTCCAGCACTATTAAAAGTAAAAATGAAAGAATTCCTTTCATTAAATGCACA
>VYZQ01056860.1:2016-14556 GCA_013400655.1 Mystacornis crossleyi
AAATCTGATCAAGCATATCAGATATGTACGTAGTTTGAAAATACAGCCTGCTTGGTGGGAATGCTGCCACACTGCAGGCTTTACTGGGTGTAAATTGCGTTTCTTAAAAAGTGCAAGTAAGCATTGCGTGTGTCAGCTGCACACTAGACTGAAAGATTCATCATTTCACATTTTTGTACACCGATGTAGTAATTTACCTCAAAGGCTTCCTTTTTTAACTGCTTCTTTAACTGAATATCTTATTCCTTAACTTGGTTGCTCGGCTTTGGGTTGGTGTAATCAAATATTTCAGTCTGATTAAGAGATGAGATCTTGGTGTAGTTGATATTTCCACTACTGTACAAACACATTTCAGAACTCAGGCTTTCTGCTCAAGAACCATCCAAATGCTGCCTGACTGTGAAGCGATACTATACAGGTAACATCTTCCAGACACCTTCAGCTGTGGCTTGAAAGGGGTGTGGAAGAGGGACAAATCCAAAACAATAAATATGCCAATGCAAATGATCGGTGGGTTTTGTTCAGATAAGCAGCAATTAAAATGCCAAACATTCATTTCTGTTTAGCTGCCAAATCCCACCACCCGTAACCTGACAGCTTGTGTTTCCATTTTGGCTTTAGTAGGTGGAGAATGATACAAAATGAAGTACTGGAAAGATAGGGAACAACTATATGTATATTGCTGCTGTAAAGTGGTGAAAGATTAATTTACAGAATTTTCAATATTAACAGTTTTGTGAGACAGTCATTTGCTCACAGGGAACTTCAGGGAAACATTCTGGGGGGTTTTTGCTTGAGATATGGTGTGCTTGCAGTTAGGCTGAGTTGTCGTGAAAAAAATACATCCTCATGGGCTCAAAGATACTTCAGCCCAAAGCTGTATTGAAGGGAAATGTAGGTTGTGCTACACTGTTTTCTTAATTCCTGGGTGGTTTTGGGTTTTTTTTCAGTCCTTAAGTCTGAATAAAGAGGAGGGCAAGTACTACAAATATTAGATGGACTGTTTTGAAATAGGACTGCACATTTTTATGTGAGCCCTAATTAGATGCATGAGTGAAAAATTCTTGCCTTAATGTGTTGCAAGTATATCCATTCCACATAGCAGATAAGAATGTTAAATTTGTGGAGTTTATCTTACAAAAATATGCCATTAACTCCAAATGGATGCTTCGCCTAGCTCTGTTAAGCTAAAAACTGTAAGGTTTCGATTGCTTTATGTTTAAATCTTCCTATTGCATACCAAGGTGCCTCCAGAGGGGTATGGTGAGCAGTAAAGAATGAGAATGAGGAACCCTGATGAGAACCCTGATCATGCAGAGGAGGATATAGAGCTCCCTTGATTGCTTAGGGAGACTTGCACCTTCTCCCTTGCATTCGTAAAGAGTGCCCTTTTCTTTGAGTGTTTGTGTAAGAAAGATACTTGGAGACTTGGATGCCTTCCATTTATATCAAGTTAGATGATTACATGCAGAATCTGTTTACCTCCCAAGAAGTGTGAGAATGTTCAGAACAATTCTGCAGTTTGCTACCCAGGGACACCATTATGCAAAAGTGGTAATAAAGAATGATCTTTTCTTAATGAAAAAGAAAAAACAAACTAGGCAGCAACTCAGAATGAAGCCAAGTGTTCTGAATTTTAATGGCTTGTTTAGTATCAGAGAGGGCAAGGAGCTTTTGTTCTTTTATAATACCAGAACGGAGGGAGTGAATTCTGGTATTTAAGGGGTAACACTGGTATTGGGAGAAGGATGGTTTTAAAGTTCAGTTTTATTTTGTACAGGGACATCTCTAAATTTGCCATGCATTACATCATAGAAGAAATAGATGAAGATACATCCATGGAAGATTTGCAGAAAATGATGATAGTAGCTCTCATCTACAGGTTATTAGTCTGCTTTTATGAGGTAACTACTCATAAACATTAACTCCTATAATTAATAGTTGTGAGTTGTTGAAGAAATGGTTTTAAAAAATTACGTTACCATTAGCCAATAAAGTAAATCCTTTTTACGGTGTTTTGGATTATGTTGAAGCTTATGACATTCACATAGTTCTGAGGATAACCCAAGTTTGCTAGACCTGTCAACAACACGGTGGTGTGTGGAATTGAAATAACCTTTCTTTTACAGATAATCTGTATTTGGGGAGCAGGTGGAGCAACCCCAGGGAAATTCTTGCTTGGGCTGCGAGTTGTGACGTGTGAAACATCTGTACTTATTGCACCCAGCCGTGTGTTAGTCATTCCGTCTTCTAATGTCAGTATGACAACGTAAGTGCTCCTGCCTCGGTCACGTTGCATTCAGGTTAACAGTACTGAAAGCGTGGGATTTGGAAGGAAGTTCACCATTGCTTTGTTGTTGACCTTTGCAATAATTAGAATGCCACAGCTATTGTCAGATTCTGTGATCTGAGAATAAAATGGTAATTATTCAGTCACATGGAGTATTTTTCAGGGTAGGTGGTTAAATCTCCTCTAGAGCTTGACTTCTGTGCTGTGCAAAACTTGGGTGCTAAACTTGGAAGTTTACTCATACAGACAGAAAAGTGAAGGTAATGCACCAAATATTCTATTCTGATTTCAGGTCCACAGTACGAGCTTTGATCAAGAATTTTTCTATTGCATCATTTTTTCCTGCATTCATTACACTGCTGTTTTTCCAGCATAACAGAACAGCCTATGATATTGTAGCAGGAACTATTGTGGTCAGAAGAAATGGAGTCAGATGATACCAAAAAATGAGATTTCCGGACTGGTTTTGAACATCCCCTCCAAACCCCAGTGAATAAAGACCTACCCGAGAACTGAAATTGAGGTGTCTGTTGGAATCTTTTGCCCTGATTAAATGGGAACTGATTCAGAAGCTAAAGAAAATGTATGGTTCCTGTCTGATGCCAGCAACTACCTTCGAAGTATTGGAGTTTTCATAGACGCCAAAGAAGTTTGGGAGAGAAAATACATATTAAATTCAGGAGTATTAACCTCTGACTGATGAGACAGAAACTGTCTGTTTTAACTGCAAAAAGGAGCCGTTCTATTTGTCATTCTTTGATAAGCAGATCCCTAGAAATACTCCACCTTAAAAGAAACGTTGCTCCTACCGTTTTGGATGTTGGCAGGCAACTGGAAAATGAAGTTGTTTTCCAGGCAGTTGTCTATCAAAGGATAAGGGAGAAGAGACCTGCGGTATTAGAGAGCAGGGCAAATGATGCTAAATAAATTGCCACGTCTGCAGAAAGAGATACCAGCAGTGGTTATCAGTGTCTTTTATTATTGCTTCACAGATCATATTCCCTCACCTTTTAAGTATTTTCTCACACTGATGTGAAGAGTTTTTTTGCATGATTGTCTGGAGCATTGTCACTTACTTCACTTGTCCAAGCTAATGAAGAGGTTGAAACAATAGCAGCTTTTTCCTCTGGGAAGGGCATGTTACACTGCAGTGTTAGTGATCTGGTGTGTGTAAATAATTCTGGAGCCATGAACAGTACAGACCATGCTAATGAAAGGTAACTTCTTTGCGTCTGTTTGGAGTGAAAGCACTTGTCTATTTTTTGCATATAATGCAGAGCAGAAGAACTGAATGTGTTGCAGGAGCATGCAGAAAACATTAACTGAAACGTATTATGGGTGTAAATCTGCAGAAGTATAAATACTGGTTATTTTCACTTCGTCATTCTGGCTAATTGTTTGTATATTCAGAATAACTTAAATACTGAATAAAGAAATTAATATTTTGCATGACTATATTGCTTTGATGATTCATTTATTGTCATGTTATTAGTGTCTCAGGAAATGAATATAAGCAGCATTAATGTTCTACTGAAATTTGAGTCAGTTTGGAATTCTTTGATCCCAGTTTTTGTGTGCTCCTCTCATAGGCATAACATGCCATTCAGTGGCTGAAGTTCTCCCCCTGCCTTCAATTTTGGACAATGGCTTGGTTGACAGTAGCACTGTTGGAGAGCTTGGTTATTGCTCTTGTCTCCAGGTGTAGTAACTTAACCAGTAATGTGTTCATATGCTGCAATATTTTTGTTTGACAAGTCATGTTCTTCTGTATATGACTGTACTGTGTATGCATTTCAGTTTTCATTTGGAATGATGATTCAGGACTAGATCCAATGCTTAACAGTGGCAGAGTAACATTTTGCCATCCGTTATGTCTCCAGAATGAGGTCACTAACTTTCTAAACAACTATTTTAAAATACTTATTTTTTAAGTAAAGAAACAAGAAGTTGTGTTGGCTAGAACACTGCTTTTGGAGTCTTTGCTCAATCACGTTTTTTGAATACTGCCACGNTTTGGAATGATTCAGGACTAGATCCAATGCTTAACAGTGGCAGAATGACATTTTGCCATCCGTTATGTCTCCAGAATGAGGTCACTAACTTTCTAAACAACTATTTTAAAATACTTATTTTTTAAGTAAAGAAACAAGAAGTTGCGTTGGCTAGAACACTGCTTTTGGAGTCTTTGCTCAATCACGTTTTTTGAATACTGCCACGGGTGGTGATACTTACATGGGCAGCCTCTTCCAGTGCTTGACAGCCCTTTCCATTAAATTTTTTTTCCTAAGGTCCAGTCTAAATCTCCTGGGACCAACTTGAGGCCATTTCCTTATCATGCCACTTCTTATCTGGAAAGAGAGACCAACCCCCACCCGGCTACACCCTCCTTTCAGAAGTTGTAGAGAATGAGGTCACCCCTGAGCCTCCTTTTTTCCAGGCTAAAAAGCCCCAATTCCCTCAGCTGCTCCTCACAGGACTTGCGTTCCATTCTTTCAAAGACTGAAGTGCTGATTGGCACGGCAAGCAGCCTGACGAAAGCTAAACTTAAAAGTCCTTTCTAGGGTGAATTTTTCCTATTTACAATTGCAGTATGAGTACAACATGAACTTTTATTCTGTTTACTGTAGCAGTGACCTAAAAACTAGGATTCAAAAGGGGATGGGGGAGGAAGGGAAAAGCAACAGTTGGCTAAAACTTTCCCATACAGGTTTGAGGGAAGGTGTCTCTTACCCTGATCAAAAATGCCACCCCTTCCACAGGAAGTGAAGAAAAAAATTACAGTGCAAGAACGCAGAGCCTGTCCATGGAAATGTGTATACATTGTGCTGTTGTGCTAGCTTTTAGTTTGTCTCTTACGCAAGCTGCATCCCGGATGTGGCTTGTTTCTGCTTGAAGGACAAGTGCTTGGCAGGTGATTTATGGCTAAGAGGGAGAAAGCGGAAATCTCTGGCATTTTTCACATTTAGACACCTGGAAACTGCATATAATCCTTTCACGGCTACAGTGGCATGATCTGACTGCCTTAGTGTGATAAGTAGCTGAGCATTTTCTATTTCTAGAAACAGTGACTGAAGCTCTACACCTGAATATAGAAGTTGGCCTTTGTCCTCCTGTCATGTCCAGCTTGTGCTTGAAAGGCATCTCAGCTTGTACCAGCAGCACCTGTAGGAGCAGGGAACAGCGCTGGGATGCACGGCAGAAGTGCCAGCCGAGGCCCCAGCAGTGTCTCTGAAGACATTTACAGCACTGACAGTGATGCAGGTCTCTGCCCTTCTAGCTGAGGGAAGAAATCATGTCTGAGTCAGAGACAGACTGCTGTGACTTGATACAAATTCAGCTGTGGGTCCCCAGATGAACAAGCATTTCCTCTGATTTTACTAGAATAACGTCTGTTCTCCAAGAAGCTCCTGTAACTGCTACAGAAGCAGAACAACACCCCCCACCCCTGCCATTACTCATTTATAATCTTTTCAGTTAGAACAGTGGTGAATGTTTACAACATTAGGTTGGGTTTTTTTAACAGCACTATAAAAAATTAACTGCAGACACACCGATAAGGTGCTCCAAGCTTCAGCCTACAATAAAACTCTCCTTCCTAACAGGAGACCTCTAACTTATTTAAGAGCCTCTAAAATCAGAAAAAGCAGAGGTTGAGGAAAGCACATGACATTGCTCAGGTAGAGGGAACACCTCAGACTATTACGGCTGGGGATGACTTTATGGAGAGTTAAAATTGCCAGGTAATATTTCGCAGTTTTTATTGATGGCATTTATCCCATGGTTTAACATGTTAATTATACTGTAATAAACATGGCTTTAATATTAAACTTTTCCTTATTATCCAAAGTCACCACAGTCCATTTCAGTAAATATAAAAATATATACTTAATACTTTGTACAATACTGGTTTTTGGTCCAAACAAAAATGGATCAGAAAAGCCAATAAACTTACTTTAAGAATTCCCAATTTTAAAGTTTTTTTTAATGGATTTAGGCAACTTTGAATAATGGGATTTACATAAAATCTGAGACAATACTAAACAAAAATGGCTGTAACACACAAAATTAAAATTTCAATTTCACAGATTTGTTATGCCAAAAAAGTACATAGAGAAACAAAATTGTATTTACACATGTTTCATAATAAAATAACAAGGCGAGACAGGTGATAAAGGGCTGTAAGAATGAAAATATAGAAATAGCATATAATTATTAAATGAAGAACTACAGATCTAACAAGTCCTTAGCATGGATCATCCTTTAATCAGTCTTCCTCTATCAGAAAATTTTAGTGCACAATACACCCAAACTCACTCACTTCACACATACACCAGCACAAACTCAGCATAGAATTCATTCATTATCAACATTCTCTACTCTATACAGCATCCCTCGCTGATATAATTACAATTTCGAGGCGTCAGTAAACGCAGATGAACGCACGTAGTGGTGCGGATGAAGAGGTATCGGACAAGCCATTCACTGTGCAGGCTCTACTCAGGGCTACAGCCAGACCATGCCAGTCAGTGAAAGAAGTAACTTGAGACTTTTGCTTGAGAACAGCCTTGTTGCCAACTTTACTTGCTACCAAAAAAAACGTAATGGGAAGAGGGGAGGGAAGAACAGGAAAGCTAAGTTTTCTATTCCTTTAGGCAGATCTGACTTCCGACAAGCCAGCGTGAGGTACAATCCCAGTAACTGAACAATTCAGGGTAGTAGCTGAACATTTCAGGATAGTAGCTGCTTCCAATGTTTTTGATGCTTTACCAATCTGGCGTTTACTTTCTACGTCTAATTGCAGTCTTTATCTTCCGACCAGCAACTGAAGATCCAGAGGCAGAGAAAACATTTTTCCCATTAGTCCTATTAAAAGAAATTAGTAGTTCAGAGTTTAGGACAGTGTAGCTGAAAATTCAGTAGCAGCACTGAGTAGATATTCCAGAACAACTGTTTCATAGTCTTGTCTCACTAGTTACCAGCTGGCAACAAGCAGCAAATGACGAACAGGAGGAAGAGAGTTCCAGAAAGCAATTAAATCTCTCTTATTCAGAAGGTAAGCAGCAGCATAATGGCTGGATACGGGTTCTACCTTTCAAGAACAAGACAATCTCACATGTGTTGATGTGTGACATTCCTGACAGCTAGGCTCCTTTACAGATACCGGTGCTTAGTCAGCCAGTCAGGCTAATACAAGGAAGGATGCCAAATTTAGTTTCAAACTCCAAGGTTCATCTGAACGCCTCATGATTTTACAGCAGTAGAGGCTGAACACTGTCCACTGATATTACCCGAAGCTCGAGGGAAATTCTGATACGGTCTCTTACCCCACTGTAAATGCTGGAGGAGGCTGGTTGAACGAAAATCCTGAAGTGCCAGAAGGCTGTGCAGGAGCTGCTGGTGCAGCAGGATTTGCACCAAAAGTGAATACTCCTGGGTTATTTGGAAAGTTGAAATTAGTAGTAGTACCTCCAAACTGGAATACAGAACCTGGGAAGATGGGGTGGAAGCAGAAGGAAGAAAGAAAGCTGAAATTTGATTTCATCCTTTCCAGCAAAATCCTCATGTTCTTCCCCACTATCTTGAAAAAAAAACCTTTTTTTTTTACAGGTTGCTCAAGATGACAAAGGTGGCGGAGTGCACCAGAAGTGTCAGACTACTGTAGGAACAGTTTATTGAATTAATTCATTCACATAGATTGAGGAATTTTTTAAGTAATACTGCTGGCACACTGATAATCAGTTGTTTGCTAACTTCTGTGCCACCATTAAATTTATACCTGTGCATATGGAAGTTTATTAATCAAGTCTTAAATTGTAAATTTATATTCAGGTAAACTTTCCTGTGTTCATGCAGTTGATCTGGGGACTTCCTTTCCTTTAATGTGCTAACAGCACCTCATCTTAAAACACCCCAGTCATTCCAACCTGGGAATGTTGGAGTATCTGACAGAGTAACTGATGCAGACAATTCAGGGGTAACTTTATCTTTAAACTGCTACCTGATTAATGAAAGATCGACTGAGTAATGTGTTGTGCACTAATCAACTTGTACTAACCTACTGATTAGTACAAAAATGTCAGTTACTTTTAATGGAGGCTATTTTGTAAAACTTCTGAGGGGAAAAAAGGAGGCTTTCCCCTTTCCATATTTGATATGATATCAAATAGACATTCTGGCACTGGTTTTGTTTTTTAATTATTACTAACACGGAACAGGTCTTTCCTAAATTATAAGGTTCATTCTCTGCCCCTTTTCCATGGCATTTTATACTTCATTAGTAAAAAGATCTTCAAATACAGTCTTAACCCATAAATGCTTAAACCACCCGCCCAGTTCTGACTGCAGTTCATACAATGAAGCCTGCTCAAGTCAGAAAACTAAGAAGTTCTCAAATCAAAAAGTTACAATTTTGCAATGCATCTGCTCTTTTGTTTTGCACAATCTTACCAGTGATTAATCCATAATTTTCAACAGTTCATTTTAATCATTAGGTTTCTAAAGAAAATAAAGCTCAAAATTTGGTGGTAGAGTTGCAACCTCCATGTCTGCTAAGTCTCTTGTGGAGAAGGCTTACTGTGAAGCTGGATACCCGTAGCACATTGTGTCTCCACAGTCAGGACTGGGACATAAATGACAACCCTATACCCATTATTTTTATGGAGGGCAATTCCTATATTTAAATACACGCACAATGCCAAAGTCGTCTTTCTCCAGGTAATTTATGGTGCACTTCATGAAAAAGAAAATAAAATATATAATGTTTGAGACCATAAGGGGAAGACTAAGAATCTTTGACACTAAGAGGGAAGAGGATGGTCGGCACTCACCAGCACTGGGGGTACCAGAGCCGAAGGTTGGCTGTTGGGTTGCCTGCTGTCCGAACACAGAGGGCTGAGTGCTGCTCGTCACCGAGCCGAAGGCAGAAGGAGCAGGGTGAGAGCCAGCAGAAAACAACGTTGTTGACAGTGATCCAAAACTTGGAGCACTTGGCTGGCTGGAGCCTGAGCTTGGGCCAAATGCTGGTGGCTGACCGGCGCCAAAGGCTGGGCCAGCAGCAGGCGCTGAAGGCCCAGAGCCAAACAGAAATGAAGACGATGACCCTTGGAGGACAGAGAGGGATGTCAGTATGGGCCCTTTCCCTCCCACCCTCAAGAATGAATCCAGAAACAAAAGGTTCTCAAGCCTCAGATCTGGTAGCTGAATACTCATCTTAATTTCAAACTACTTGTGTGTGAGTATATAAAACAGATACTACCTCAGCCATGACAGGAATTACACCCTTTTTTAAAGTAACATGAGACACACCGTGTTTATGAGAGTCAGACAAAATTAAATCTCAAATGTACTGGTTGCCTCTTCATGTTGTACAAATAAGATTCCTACAGACAAGTGTTTTAACCTGTATTTACTAAAAGCTGTTTCTATTACACATGTGGAATATTCATTCAAACTGGATTTTTCAGACATGCAAAATACAGCTCCTGATTTATTAGGACTAGAAGAACACGTATCTTTTCTTGTCAGCAACTGCACCCCTCCTCTGTTCAAGTGTTTTACCATTATCAACTGCTGGAGGCCAAATCAACCTTGCAATAATCTCAGAAACTTGGTTTAGCAGAGTAATTCTCTACCTATCATCAGCAGACAACCAGCCCAATTGTTTAGCTGCATGGCCAGCAGAAATAATGAAATGCAACTGAGCAGTGACTCTGAACGTACATAGCAGATATGCTATGCAAAAAGGAAATTTTAAACAGCATTATTAATGCTCATGCAACAGGAAATACCCTCTAATTGCACCATAACTTGGAATGGCTGACTTTCTTTCCAAGATGAGATACATGGTAAAACTTAGGTTTCTGAATTTGTGAAGATGTTTGAAATATGGTGTCACCTACTAAAAAAATTACACCAAAAGTTACTGATTTGTAAGCAGGTTAAATCGAACAGTTGGTTGCTGGTTGTAATTTAGGACTGTTTTCTCTGTTTCTGATACGCAAAAAAGTGTGCAAATTAAACTTTTGTGACTGACAAAGTTAAGCCATCAGGACCAAACTAAATTAAGTCTTTCCCTTACAGGTTCAATCTTATTTCCAACACACTGCATGGCTCATAGGAATACAGATAATTTGGTGGATTTAATCTTGTGCCATGCATTCGTTCATGTAATTCATGCAGTGGAGTAACAAACATAAAACATGAAGAAACTCTGTATTTCTTATTGCCATGTTCTCTAAATTCCTAGAAAATTAACGTGCACTGGCCATGATCCTTAGTAGAAACCAGCCCTTAAGCAGCGCTGACTGCATGTCAAGGTACTCCATTTATATATACTGGTGAGGGAAGGACTTGGTAAATCTTGACGTTATTTCCAACAGTTCAGAGTTTTAGATACAGGAGTGAAAAAGCATGAAACTTGTAATTCACTGACTTCTAACTGTAAACACTGGAGTGACAGTAATTGAAGAAAGAAATTATAATTCTCATGGTGAAAATCTCCTTTTCCTGTGAAATCCAGTAAAGGTTTGTCCTTTGCATAAAACAACTCTGGTGCCAGTTCGTTCCTAAACTGTATTTCCCACACTGAAGAAAAATGAGCCCAAATTAACACTGCTGAGTATAAATACTCAGTATTTTTCTCTACTTCCATGCATTTAGCCTGCACATTTTCTGAAGTAAAATATTCATGAAACAGTATCTCCTTAGTCAACTACATAATGGCAAAAATGAGAAAGTGAGAAGAGCATCTATTTAAAATGTACCTGTTGAACTTGATGTAGTTGTGGCTCCAAAAGCAAATCCTGAATTTGCTGCATTGGTACTGCTATCTCCTGAACCAAAGACAAATGGAGTAAGAGCCGAGCCAGTGCTGGAAGATGTGGTTGCTGGTTTGTTTTCTTGGGAGAAGCCGAATGACTGAGATGTTGCAGATTCTGCAGGATTGCCAAAAACAGAGCTGGTCACAGTGTTGCTGGGTTGTCCGAACACAAAGGGAGTGGGAACTGGCTGAGGGTTTGAGGAAGACAGGGTGCTGCCAAACATGCTGCTGCTGTTGGCTGAAGTGGTGGGTACAACTGTGCTGGAGGAACTGGAACTCAAGAAGCTGAAGGAGGCTCCTTGATCTGAAAGGAAGGAACACAGTTACTACTAAGTCACACAAATGGAATTTAACAACCAAAAACTTTTCACACAGCAACCATCCTCCTTTAAGCCTCCACTGCACACTTTCAACAAATTAAAGGAATACAAAACTGGGCAGTATCTATGAAGTGATTCTTGTACATTCGTAGCAGTAGAGAAACTGCGGCAGAGCTGCAAGTAGATGGAAATAAGATATTCCCCCTCTCCTTCCCTTTCATTATAAAAAAACAACACTAGTATGAGGCCTCTATACTGCACCATATTACAGATTTTATCACTGCTGCTACTGAGACAATACAACTTCTGTGCTTATACAAGCAGTGATACAGGTTCCTTAAGGTGTGGCAATTTTTTTTTGTCTAAATGTACTGTTAAAACTCACTGAAATCTACAAAGAAATTGCCACATATTGTCTACACAACAACTGGAATTAAAGACAGGCTGCCGGTAGTAATTAAATCCCATCGATTTTATCCAGTACAGCCTCAGAGGTATTATTTGATAGACATGAGCAGAGAAGTGAAGGCAAAAGATGTTCTGCTTACCGCAAGTACTGGTTTGTGCCCCAAATGCAAAAGGTGCCTTTGCCTGCTCACTTTCCTTTTCCGATGGTTTACCAAAACTAAAATTGAATACAGGTTTTGCTGTGCTCTCCTCTTTGGTATGCTCAGCTGTCCCAGATGAAAAGACAGGCTGTGCCTTTAACTCTTCATTGTCAGCTTTCTTTCCAAATGCTAATGGACCAGCAGAAGTGACAGAGTCCTGTTTCTCTTCTGCCCTTCCCAAAACAAACTGTGACTGTGAAGCAGGTGCAGACTCCACACTGCCAAAGGAGAAGCTTCCCTTCGTTGAAACAGTTTCATCCTTCTTCTCATCTGACTTCTTAAACGGCATAGCAGGGGATGCTACATCCTTTTCTGCCACAGTTCCAAAAGCGAAGCCACCGACTCCAGTTTTATTCTCATTAGTAGCTATGGAAGTAGAACTTGTAGCAAAACCAAAACCTCCCAAAACTGGTTCCTCTTTCTTTTCCTGCTGCCCCAGACTTGTCGTTCCAAACTGAAATGTTGAAGGAGTCTGACCGCTTGTAGCTGGAAGTCCAAAGGTAA
>VYZQ01056860.1:40460-60108 GCA_013400655.1 Mystacornis crossleyi
TCTGGAAGACATAACAGAGGAAATCCCTACTACAAGGAACTGCCCGACGAAGATGCTACTGTCATTCTCGTGCTTTCTGATATGCATTTCTACATAAAGTGTTACACAAGAATTTAAACAAAAATTGTAGGCTGAGTGGGAAAAATAGGAACTGTTGCCACATTTTTCAAGTTAAGTTCCCTGCTCACAGCTTTTTTGGCCGAGCTCCCCCTTCTCTATTTCTATTATGCTTTCCCCCATGCTGCACTATTATTCTCATACCTGGTAAGCAGAAATCTGTGCTTTTGTCTGCCTTGCTGCTGCAGCTGCGCCACCGTAAGAGGTCTTTCCAGGGTAAAATGGAGAATCCCCAAGCTGTCTTGTCTTAAAGACAGAAGTGTTTCCAAGTGACTACAGAAAGGTATTATGATCAGTGGTTAGTAAAATGGCTACACATTCAATTTGACTAAAATTAATACTGTGCAGTACTTACAGGAGAGGGAGATCCAAAAGCAGATAAATTGAATGCAGGTTTTTTAGAGCTAGATGCGGGATGCTGTGAGAGGGAATGAGATCTTTCAGCCTCTGGGGACCAGAGCAGTGGTGCTGAAGTATTTTTTGAAACTGTGATATCTGCCAAAATGAGAAATGCTATATGTAAATGCCTTGTGTACATAGAGAAATTTAGTATTAAACATCACACAAACTCCAGAGTTCTCTACAAAAATGTCTTACAAAATGCAAAAGTCCCTTAACACTCATTTCTTCGGCACTCTAACCTTCGGAGCACTTCAAACAGATTAATTTCACATATGGTATGAAACCCAAGTACTAACTCTGAACCTAAAATCTGTTCACAGAACTGCGAATACATGACCTTTCAGTCATCTTTCAAAAGCATTTACAAGCTAATAGCACATTTCTAATACAACACAATTTAATTTTTCTTCTTTCATGGTAAAATAAAGGAACTGCATAAACACTGGTGCATCTCTAATGATAACAAAGTTTTTCCTATGTTGATAGAGGGTTGGAAACCAGCATAGGACTGTACTGACCAGGTCTTAAACATGAAAAATTACCCAAAGGCTGAATTTACAGAGTTAACCACCTATTTTCCATATGTTTAATGGAGACACACCAGAAAGTTGTAGCAAACTCAGATGTTTGCTACGTCCTGGCAACACCTATTCTGAATTGTCACACTATGGTCTCCAGAGAACTGGCTGAGCATGCCTCCATCCCCATTTATCTGGGGGACTAGAAAAAATTGCAAACTTGCTGTCTGTCCTTTCTCAGTGAGACACCTAGGTCACATGCTGCATAAATACAATATTTTGGGTTACTTTAACTTTAAAATGGTGTACATTCCTTACTAAATTTAGCAAAAAACAAGGAAGCATCGACAAATTATGCCTTCTACTACAAAGAGCAAAAAAGAAGCAGCCCAAACTTGTTCAATCAGAATAGTTGCTTTATTGACTCCTGGTAAAAAAAATATGAGAGTATCTCATGGTTTTATTTTTCAACCATATTTACTCACATTTAACCAGCTGTGAGTGAGATATTCTGAGTCACTCCTCCTTCTAGGCAATCAACCTAGCTATCAAGGTTGATTGATCAGCAGCAAGTCATCTTAATCTCTTACTATCCCCATTCAAGATTTACAGATAATTGAGCTAAAATTGTATTTATCAGCACTGACTCTTTAAAATATCAGGGACTCAAAAATGCATTCCAAGCATGGTTATACTTAAAAGGTGACAGGATTATATACTTCTAAAATACTAAAAATTAAATTTAATTCTAATATCCAGAGCTGACATCCTCCTACTAAGAATTCTCCTGCCTATTTACTTACTAAGGCAAAGTGGAATATTAAAGAATACAAAGTACTTCACGTTATCAAGCAAATCAAGTAGAGAACGTAAGTTACCTTTATCAGATGCTCTAGAGGAGAAGCCACTGGTTGTTGAGATGTTATCGTCATCATGCTGAGAGGTAGAATCTTTTATTTCCTTTACGAGAGACAGCCCAGGACTGCCGATGCCAAGTGCGGAAGATGTGGAGGGCTGACAGTGTGGGACTGTGGAATCCAACACCGTGCAGTTCAAATGGCTCCGGTGAAGAGAGGGCCTTGTTAACACTTCTGAGAAGTTCAGTGCAGACCTGCTCGTGGATGGTTCTAAACAAGAACAGCGAGAATCAGCTTCCCTACAGACAAGCTTACAGAAGCCAAAACCTGCTTTCTATCAACAGCCATGCTTATTGCCAAGTTCTAAGCACAAAAATAGAGAAGCCGAATTTAACTTCCTCACCCAGATAGGGTTTCATCTGTCTGATTACAACAGCAAAACAGCTTGCAATACTAAGCATTAATGTCGCATTAAGAAGTACTTGATGGGATTTTACAACATCAAATTCTGACCCTTTGCTAAATCAAACACCTATAAATTCCTTCTCCTCCAGATAAAGCTTGCAATAAGCTTTCCAAAATTTGAGATTATATGACAAGTTACAGACAACTCTGCAGTGTTTATTATCTTGTAAAAAAGACGATGTTAGTCTGAATATGTAACACGAAAATGTGTATTTGCAGAGATTTTGGGGGGCTTTATTTGTTCTGGTGTCATCATCCTCCCTTCCAAATTCTACCATATCAGGTCATGCTACAGGCAAATTATCTCCTACCTATTAGTTTTTGAGATTTTGGCACAAAGGACAAGTAAGCAACACAGCCTCGGTTGTAAGATGGGCATTCTTCCCTCATGAAAAGGGTCTGTAAACACTGCCAGTGTCCTGCAAAAGGTGGTCTCACAGCTCCAACTTGCCACATGAACAGAACAGCTATTAATGGCCATCTTGCCTGATATCCGTATGTCTACAGTCCCTCCCAGGATTTCTGCGTATGAACATTATTTTGAGACACTATCATCCTGACATTTGCACTGAAGCTTAAACTAGCAACTTCAATCTTTGTAAGCACTGCAGTACTAGTAATTAATTCTCCAAAGCACTGGTAGATTTTTAGGACTCTCTTGTTTGAGACGAAAGCAAGCGTTATAAGACCAAAGCCTGGCCGAGCAAAGGAATACAGGCTCTAGAAAACTGGTGCCTCAGAGCCAAAGAAGCAGGCTTTCTAAAATAAAAATACCAGTAATAAAAAAATATTATTATT
Source organism: Mystacornis crossleyi (assembly GCA_013400655.1). Taxonomy (NCBI): domain Eukaryota; kingdom Metazoa; phylum Chordata; class Aves; order Passeriformes; family Timaliidae; genus Mystacornis; species Mystacornis crossleyi. Next base: position 43,618 of record VYZQ01056860.1, read on the forward strand.
AACTATAGCCAGAAAGATTAGACTACAATGTCCACAAACTGCAACACAAGCTACTGAAGGTTCTAGGGTGTCCCATCTGCTCCTGATTTCTTGGAGCTAGAAAATTTGCTGTGCAGCTGTTCTCACTGAAAGGTCCTTTCACACAATTCTTCAGGAAAGCGAACACATGTTATTCATTCATGAAAACCTTCTCTATTCCTTCACACAAACTTATTCTCAAGCTACAGCTACACAGAGAGCAGTAAAGCTCCTTATTTACAATTAGATGACATTGATGACAAAGGTATTTCCTCATTATTTTTCATTCTGCCAGCAACAGAAGCAACTGACTGTCCACACAGATGGTTATGTACATGTGCTCAGACAAAATTTCTCACCTAATTAAAAACTGAGTTCCCAAAACTGCTAATTTAAGAAAAATACAAATGAGAGCATATGCAAATTCAGAGTACTACAGAAACAATGAGAGGCGTAGATATAAAGCACAGATTAATTTTAATATGGTAAAAGGGTTGTAAATTTCTTTGCCAAGAATCCAAAAAGTTTTCAAAGACCCCAAGCAATGCCACACCTTAATGTTACTAAATATTTCAAAAAGAATAACATCATAAACAAAGTTCCCAGATTTCCACTAAACTAACGAGGAAATTTAATAAATTGATTGAAGAAGCCCAAAGGAAAAGAAAAGAAAAATAATCAGGACACATGAAAGAATTTTCCTCTGGCATTCTAGCATCTGGTCTTTTGTTTTGAGGACAACAAAACAAATTAATGTTTCTACTACCTTCGGCAATTAGATAAACTTTCATTCCAGATCCTTTAAAAAGAAAATGTAACCCAACACACTCACAAATGCATGTTAGCAATATTTTGCACTTGGCTAGTTGACTACCTGAAGTTAATTAATGACTTCCAAGCCCTGTAAGTCAACTTCCAGTATGTTTTGAAATTATGTTTAAACTTTGAAGCTGAGGCAGTTCTAAAAACTGGGTTGCTGAGGTCTTTTACTTTGGTTTTGCTTTGTGGGGGGTTATTTTGGTTGGGGTTTGGGGCAAGTTGGTCGTTTTGTTTTGGGTGTTGTGAGGTTTTTTGTCATTTGCTTTTTTTCTATCCAAACGCTCCTTCCAGCCTCCCCTGGAATTGTAGATTCAAAACTAGAAATCTGTGAATAAATACAGATGGTCAGAATACTAAATGATATTTCACATACCTTCTAAATTAATTCTTGCTGATTCAGGCGTGACTCTCCCATCAATTACCATGGCATCTTCATTTGCATAATCATGGTGATAGTTTACTGGATTCTCTTCCTCAGTTGCAGATTCATTTGTATCTACACATTTATCTTCCCTTTTATTGAAATACTTCTGCAACCATCCAGGTACAATGTTTTTCACTGATTCGGTCACTCTGCTAATGAGCCCCAGCTTGAAAGAAAAATACAGGAACACAATCAGCAGCATATTCTGGGATGCAACTTTGTACAGACCTCGAAGACAGACATTAGACAGCAATATTCAGATGAGTATGATAAGAGGGTGGTGGATCCTTGACAAAGAATTCCTATACTTCTGGAACATGAATGACAAAAGTGCACCTAAAATTGGTTTACTACCAACTCATCAGTTTCTGCATTTTCCAGTGACCTTGGCAAAACCTCCCAATTCTGAAACTACAGCCAAAGCTCACCAAAGGCTTCCCAAGTCCAAGGTCATCAAGAAATTAAATTTCTAAATAACTCCTGATATATTTTTGGAATTTATCCTTCCTTTTTTTGGAAGACTTTTCCTTGTAACACCTTCACTTGAAAAACCATCAAACCCAGAAGCTTAGCAATTATCTACAGCAATAGGGATGAGCAGGAATAGCTACTAAAATCAGTGAACTTAAAGATTTCTTTTTCTAATACTGAACTGCAGGAACAATGTGTATCAAAACCCCCCACTACTATGCTCTGAACAGTGAGGGTATCGTGAAAGGATCTCGGAAGAAACAGCTGGAGTTGAACAACAGACTCCTCACTACAGGACTGTTAGAAAGATTCAGTTCGATCAAATTTCATTTCATGGTATGTTAAAGTTTTCTATCTCCAAACCTTAATATTCAGCAGTGTCATGGGCTGACGGAGCCAAAAGGAAGAAAAAACCTGAAGAGCAGGAAGGGGTGTCAACCCATGACAAGCAGTTACTGAATACATAAAAGCCATTTCCGTTTTGACATGTACCAATTATTTGTAATGCTTACAATCTGGTAAGAAATATTTATTTAACATTTTGTTTTAGGCAGTCACTTGTTCCCCATCACGTCCTCTAAATTTCAACATGCCTTCCCGTCAAATCTCAACCCTGTGCAGCAGACTGCTTGCCACATGGAGCTGTCCCTCTTATGCTGACTGCAGCCACAGAAGCAGCTGCTAACCTCTGCAAGCTGGAAGCAAGCGGCAAAGCTACCTCCACAATTTCAACACTTTGGAAACTGAAAAGCAACGAGAGTTTAAAAACATTTTTTTGAACGTCACTGCCACTTGCTAACACATGCATCAAGGTACTTTGGTATTTTCCTGGGTTTAGGCAACAAAATTTTATAAAAATTATTATTCATGTGTAGAAAATTGAGAATATTCTTTGAACATGCAGTAGTTAGTCTAGTACACAACTCTGAAACAAGAACCCTGTTGTATTCAACTTTCTTAAAACAATCAGCACATATGAAAGAAAAAGCCCATATCTGTCATTCACATCTTTCATACACAGTAACACAAACACCAACTTACAGGACACCCTTGAATCTGGAGTTAGAAGGGGAGCTGGCAAAGAGGAGAAAGGGAAGGTAGAAAACAAAAGTCTTTTCACAGAAAGTCATCTTAATTTACAATCTGACATTTTTCATTATGAACTGTAATTTAATCTTTTACTTGCACGAAGACAGAATAACTAGCTAGGGAACAGCTTAAACCAGACAAAATACATCACAAAAAACACATCACAGTTACCACACTAAGATGCACACTAATATGCCATGCTCAGGGTGTTGCTGCTATTCTACGTAAGTACTAAGACTCAGCTTTCCAGTACCAAAAACTGTGCAACACCAAAGCTCACAAGCAGTTCAGTGCCCGGCACCAGCAAAGAGGCAGTCTGTACTCTGTTCCCAGCCCCTCATTTTCACCTTTACTTATGACACACTGTCCCCCTTTAGGGGAGTGAATATTTTGCTGCTATGAATGAAAGCATATCAGGAACTCAGAGGAGTCAAAATTTGCCAAAATAAGCAAATGGTCAGGACGCGAACTGCCTCCAAGACAGTGTTCTTTCCAAAAAGCCACGTATTACTACATTCACTATTTCCAGAGAGTCTCTCCCTTAGAGAGCAAGACATTACTGGCCATAAAACAGGTGCCAGTATGAGTCTCTCGCTGAGGAAATCCTCCCAGGACTGAAAGCTACCTGAGACTCAACATGGAAGAAGTCATAGGCATCCAGAAGGCTAAACACCCAGTCATTAGTATTCCAAACGAGTAACTGCAGAATGTAGTAATTAACCAAGATGACATTTTTCCATCCATATCTGACACCAGACTGGTTTGACCCTTTCTTGTAAATGGCAGCCTTTCCATTCTCCACATAATCAGCATTCCAAGCTGGGTTAACACAGGGCAACTCCCCAAACCAATCCAGGAGGTGCAACTCAGCATAGCTGTACTGTACCAAGTACTAATGGCCTGTTCCATCTGGCTTAGGCAAAGTGGTAGACAAGGAGCACAGTTTTATGCTCCAGAATAATGCTGGCTTAGTGACAAAGCAAGAGAAAGCAAAATACATGTAAAGGCACCTACATTTTCTCTCTGCAAAATATATTAACGGCACTGTGAAAGAACGATGCAGGCATTATAAACGGGCCATCATCAAAAACAGATCCCGTTAAAAAAACAAACACCTTCCTCCTAAAAGTACGCCACGTGCCCCAGGTATGCCTATTCAAATATACACAGACAACAACAAAAAAAATTTCCTTCCATCATCTCTTACCTGCCCATCAGAGCTGAAAGTCAATCAATAAAGTTCTATGGTAGGTTTCCTGATCAAGTCAGGCAGCTAAGGTACCACTGACCAACTACACATTTGAACACGCATACTCCTTATTCTTGCCACATTGCAGCAAAATGTCATGCCTTACACTGTTTTAAAGCTGACACTCTAATCTTACCGTAACTTGTAGTTTTCTTATTCTTCAACTTCAGCATATGCGTTTGAACACCCTTTCCCTCTCTCTGCACATGCAAACAAGCCAACCCTGTCAGCAGCAGAGCACTCTCCCTCTACCACTACCGTGTCACCAGCTCTGCACTTTGTCCATCCCATCTCCCCACACAGGAATCATTAATCCTTTTAGAAGGCTGGCAAGGGTGCTGCACATCTCACTGATGCCAAGCGATCTTCAGAGATGAAATACAAAAGACACAGCAGACAACTCTAGTAGGCTTATTCTCCAGCAAACTGCTCAGATCCCAAACTCCTTATGCCACAGTTATGGACCAGACCCTTCCAGAACACCTTCATTCACTACAGCTACTCTGAACATGGTACTGCACAAAAACCGTTCTAGTTCCCAGTCTCAGGTTGAGAGCAGAGGAAGTGGTGCTGGCATGCAGTTTAATGTTCATAATGTCTCATTTCTAAAGGCCACACAGGTACCAAACTTAATATCAAGAAAAGGCAGAAGATGCAGTGGGGCAATCCCAACTATGTGACTGCAGTGTTTGATTCAGTGAACGTTTTACTCCTTAACAGACTGATTTCAGAGGTTTGAGCTGCTGTCAGTACCAACTGCTGTCTTTGCATCTCAAATGTAAAAAATGCAAAAAACTCATCCCAAAAAATATCAGCAGGAAAGCTGAAAAAAAAAATAAAATCCACTGGAAAGACCCAGTAGCTTATGAATAGGTATTTACAACAGTTTTTCAAAATCTGTGCATCATCTCAAGTGTCCGCAGCCCTTCTAGGTCTATCTAAGTCTATGTATACAAACATCATAGCAACAGTAACTACAGTAACAGCTACTCCAAGGCACACGGGCTTAACATCCTGGAATCACTGAACTATTAAGGCTGGAAAAGACCTCTTAGATCATTGTGTCCAACTGTTACCCAAGAATCCAAATTCGCCTTGTTTGGCCACAAACACTCATTTCTAAGTTTCAAGCCCTGCTCCTTAGGTCTCAAGACTCACCTGAAGGGCCCAGGGCATTATTTTGAAGGTCCCAAGTCTGATTTGGAAGGTCCAAAGCCTCATCTGTAGAATTCAACGTCTTCTCTACAGAGTACAAAGGCACATCTTCAGGACCAAACCATAGCTTCTAAAGCTTCCATCTCAGGAATCAAAGCCTCCTATTTAGGATTCAGCCTGCAATCTAATGGGCTCAAAGCCTTCCTCTATGCCTCCAAAGATCCATTTATAGGGGGGAAAGCTTTAGTTCATCATATCGAAGCATCCTTCTAAGGCCCAAAACCCAAGAAAACCCAACCTCAGGGTTTAAACTCTCTCTCTCACCTCCAAAAGCCCATTTTCACAGCTCAAAGCCCTGTCTTGAAGACTTAAATCCTTCCTTGGAGGGTCCAAAACCTCTTCTCATGAGGTCATAGAACCATTAAGGTTGGAAAACACCTTTAAGATCATCAAGTCCAACTGTTAACCCAGCACTACCATCATGTTCACCATTAAACCATGTCCTCAAGCGCCAGCTCCGCTGCCCTTCTCTGGACACACTCCAGCACCTGAGTGTCTTCCTTGCAGTGAGTGGCCAAAATCTGAACACAGGATTNTGACATCAACCATCCAGAACCTTTCCCTCATCCACCAAGTGGGTAACTCTATCACAGAAGGAGATCACATTGGTCAAGAAGGACCTGCCTTNTCAAGCGCCAGCTCCGCTGCCCTTCTCTGGACACACTCCAGCACCTGAGTGTCTTCCTTGCAGTGAGTGGCCAAAATCTGAACACAGGATTCCAGGTGGGCCTCACCAGTATAGGGGGACAATCACTGCCCGGGTCCTGCTGGCCACGCTATTGCTGATCCAGGCCAGGATGCCATTGGCTTTCCTGGCCACCTGGGCACAGAAGGGGTCCTGTTCAGCCGCTGTTGACCAGCGCCACCAGGTCCTTTGCCACTGAGCAGCTTTCCAGCCACCCTTACACCCCAGCCAGTAGCACTGCGGGGGGTTGTTGTGAGCCAAGCTCAGGGCTCAGCACTTCATCTTGAACCTCATACAATTGGCCTCAGCCCATCTATCCAGCCTTTCTAGATCCTCTCTAGAGCTCTCCTGTCCTCCAGAAGATCAACACTCCTGCCCAACTTGGTGTCATCTGCAAACTGGCTTAGGGTGAATCAATCCCCTTGTCCAGGTAATTGATGAAGATGTTAAACAGGACTGGCCCCAACACTGAGCCCTGGTGAACACCATTTGTGACTGCTCACCAGCTGGATGCAACCCCATTCACCACCACTCTTTGGGCCTGGACATCCATCCAGTTTTTTACTCAGCAAAGATCACACCCATTCACACCATGGGAAGCCAGTTTCTCCACGAGAATGCCATGGGAAATGGGTGTCAAAGGCTTTACTAAATTCTAGGTAGATGACATCAACCATCCTGAACCNGCTGCAACACTAAGCAAAAGATATGCAGACAGAAATATCAGTTAACAAACGGGTGTCATAATTTACAACTTCAAAATACCATTTCTTCAAACGATTTATATAAAGAAAGTAAAATCAGTAGTTTATGGTCACTGTTTGAATTCCAAACTTAAAAGCAGGCTATTTGCTGGCCAAAAATATTTACAGAATAGGACAGTTGTTCCAGCTTGTAAGGGTCTTTCACATAACATAGGGTGGGGAAAGTGCTGGCAGGAGTACTCAGCGGTGACACATTACTCAAAAACATCCGTTTTGTAATTGAGTTGATTTCAGTCCAGGAGGTTTAAGTATGAAAAAAATCATACAAAAATTATTTAACAGTCATACACTTACAGAAGTTTGTCAGAGGCGCAAAATACACAACTAGATAAAAGAGCTCATTTCCACTTTACTGTACACACACCTCTGAAAAGCATCAAATGCTTGCCTCTCAGAGACTTCCTTGTTTCCAAGTGCAAAGTTATATTAGAACATATGAATCAGTAAGTCCTCAAAAAGAAAACCTGCCCCTAATGGTGATGTTCAGTGAGATAGAGCAGACCAATGTATCTACTTCCAAACACCAAAAAGGAATTTTCTTGCCTCCATCCCCCACAGTCAGCTTATGCCAGCTCTGGCACACAGTAGGCTACTCTCTATACTAGCTGAATTCATTAATTTCGCAAAAAGTATGTGTTTCTCTACTGGGCTGATGAGTTAAACTGGCTCAGTGCAACAGAACTGGCCTGAGAGAAAGCACAATCAGGCAGCCAGGACCAGAGGAACACGAAACAAAACTTCTCCCTTCTTTCAACCATCCTGTGTCCGTACTGTCTTTAAAGACACTGTCCCTTTCTCCTCTTCAATTCACCCTTCCCTTGTGCTGCCACTAGCACATATAAGCAACCAAACGACAAACTGTATCAAGGCTCTATTAAATAGATCCAACCAAAAATCTGTCTGCAGACTGTGACAGTGAGGACTACCCCTCAGGGGCATCAGGTTGCTGGTGCAGCTTACCATATGCCTGCATTGACGTTCATGCAAAAGCAGGCATAGAAATGGAAACATGACATGATTGTCTCTTGCAGCAGCAGACTTAGACTGGCTTAGACCAACTCTGCTTTTGCTATTTAGGGAGAGGCTTCAGTTTGGATGTAGGACAGCAGAGTTTGATATTTCATTTAGAAAAAAGACAATAAAACTTATGACTTAATACGAACAACATGTTTCAGGAATGTTATTAATTATGTAACATTTGAAAAACAACAATTTTATTTAAGGCAAGTGGACTAGTTCAGATTTATTTCTGAAAGTCACGAAGAAGGGATTATATTACCAGATGCCAATGTATTTCTTTCTTGTTGCTTGAAATGAGCCTTATTTTCCTTCAGTTAGCTTTAGAATAAATATTCCAGGGAAATTCAGGTATTTTCTGGCATTGTTTGCATATCTGTACACATCTTTATCACTTACAACTGAGAGCAAAACACCAGTATGTGCTCTGAAAGATAAATCAGTGCTTAACCCACTAGGTTAAATCCTTGTGACATTGCCCGGCTTTATCTCAAGTTTTGTCCACACCTTCAGTTGACACAATGACAACATTACAAAAGACACCAGGAAGTACAAGGTACCTTTCTTTCTTCCTTTTAGGAAGCACTACATTAAGCACTAATTAACCATCAGCAGCGATCAGCAATGTGCACTGTAAATTACATTCAGTATTACACTTTGAGATAGAAATCTATCAGCATCAAACCCAAAAAGTTTAAGATTCATGAGACTATTTCCCCTTACAACTTTACAAGCAGCTTTAAAGTTCTTTCCCAATTTAAGAAGAAACTCCACACAGTTAATATTTTTTAAATGAAAGACTGCTGCAACTTAGCTACCACAGTGTGTCTCCAACTAAGTTTCATAAGCAGTATCTAGAATTATATTAATTGAAATGCTGCTCAGAGTATCTTTCTTATAAGGAAACCCTATAGTCTAAACTTACTATTTTTACTTTTATTTTCAATATAATCAGCTGGACAAGAATTTCAAAACTTCCCATGGCACCAGATGGTCTTTACAAGTCCACTAGCACAAGTTATCAGATTTAGCAAAGTATAACACACATTTTATATTTAGGATTTAAATACACTATGTAGGTATAAAATTGTTTATCTTATTTATAGGTATTCTATATGCAATAAGACCCAAATTATTAGAGTATTTCAATGTCACCAAACGTAACTGGTAATGGCAAAGTCTTTCCTGCATTTACAGCCAAAAAGTTTATGCATACAAGGGCTATCAGTGCATTATACCCCACGCTACAAATTTGCTACCTGCTATAAGGTACTAGGCTCCCAGCAAACAATCAAACATTTTCAATGCCATTTTGCCTAAAAGCACTTACAAACAAAACATGGTATCACAAGCTAATCTATGGCATACAGTGGTGAGGACAAGCTATGTATTTAAAACACAAAAACGAGCAGCCCAAATTCTGCAACAACTCCTGAAACAACAGTTAAATGCCATCTGAGGTCAACTCACAGCTTGCTGATGTCTATCCCCATGTCCAGTGCCTCCTAGTGAGGACAAGGCTTGAAGATTTGAAGCATATTTCACAAAATTAAGTACTTATGCTACAAAATCTCACTCCTGACACTTTGGAAAACAGTCTTCAAACCAGAAGACTGGAATTAAATTTTTAAATATAATGCAGTATTAGCAAAAGACAGCAAAATACTCACATGCTCCCTCTGAAATATCTTTTCTGTCCATGTTGATCTACAAACTGAGCTGACAATACCACAGGCTAGTCATTTTGGAAAATGTACAGCCAATCCTGTTGCACATTCAATATGTTACCTAATTCACAAATTTGAACCAGTAAATAAAAATCAAGTAACCAAATAATCACATTTACTTATTCTCTGAGATAATTTGGTACTTAAGCAAAACTCAAAGCCTTCCTCCTTCCTATAAACATTGTGCAAGCATATAAAAGTTAAGCCTCACAATTCATCTAAACCAGCATAACCTGCAATTACTTTAAATTGGACACATCTAACCCTGGTGCATACACTTCCTGACTAGATTTTAAAATGTAAGAATTGATGCCTTAGGGAAACCAAAATAATGACCCTTGGACACAGTTGCTTTAGCTGCAGCAGCAAGGGGTATTGTTACATTCTTTGACATTTTAAGGAAATATTCTAAAACTGTAAAGCCCAGTCAGCCTCAGCTCTGCTGCAGGGCAGTAATCTTCAGTTGTGAGGGGCAGCAGTGTCTTTCTGGCCATATTTTTCCATCACACTGCAACTGACAGAACCGAGAACATCTCACTAACACACAACCAGTATCTTCAACCACTATTCTCTTAACAGCAACATGAAAAATTGCCATTGCACATAGAGATTATTTTTTTAGTGACTGAATGTAATGGCATCTACAAATCTGTATATATTCTACAACTCTGTAAAGTAAGTTTAATAACAAATACTAAGGGCTGACATTAGAAGACATGCACTCTTATAGGTAAATTTAGTATGTATCTGGTTGCATCACAGCAATTACCGAACACAGCCACATTTAAATCAGTTTAAACCTAGTTTTCATCTGTTTATCTTAGGATGATTTCAATTACAAATACACCTGTATTACAGTCTCACCAATTTAGTACCTCATTAGTGAAAATATTTCAGTGCCTCACTGTAATCCAGTCTCAAAGAAAATGACAGTTGGACAGTTTAGCTCGTTGCTTGATTTACTTCAGTCTAGGAGGTCACCAAGCCTTGAGCTCTAACAAGGGAAGGAGTCTTGAGACACCTACTTCAAAAACGTTTGATTCAGAATACAATCATAACCAAAAGCAAAGTCAGCCAGCTCCCCAAGACATTCTCACACAACTTTTTCCATGAGCAGAACCACCGAGAAAATATTAAACAGCCTAAGCAAGGAGAAAGAAAATTTTCTACTGGCACAGGTATTTGCAAATTGCATGTGCTATTCACAGCTGTAGGACTCAGTGCATGTTGGTGTACCTGCGTTAGCATACATATGTCATCCCAGCAAATGGGAATGTAAAGATGAATTTATGTTTAGTTGGAAAAAACACAGTAGGCTCAACTAAACCAAACCCACCCCAAGATCCTGTACTTAAGTGCAACATTCATAGATTCACAGAATGTTTTGGGTTGGAAGGGACCTTTAGAGGTCACCTAGTCCAAACTTCCCAGCAATGAGCAGGGACATCATCAACTAGATCAGGTTGCTCAGAGCCCCATTCAACCTGATCTTGAATGTTTCCAGGCATAGAGCTTCAACCACCTCTTTGGGTAACCTGTTCCAAAGTATCATCAACCCTTTTCTAAAAAAAATTCTTCATCCAATGTGACTCAAATCCTCCTTCAATTAAAGGAGTCTAAGTCCCCTTTAGGTACTCAAAGGTGACCATAAGGTCTTCCCAGAACCTTCCCTTCTCCAGGCTAAACGGCCCTAACTCTCCCAGCCTGTCATCACGGGAGAGGTGCTCCTGCCCCCTGACAATTCTTGAGGCCCATCTTCGGCCTCACTCCAGCAGGCCCATGTCCTTCATGTGCTGGGGACCCCAGAGGTGGATGCAATACTCCAGGTGGGGCCTCACCAGACACGAGCGGAAGAGCAGAATCCCCTCCCTCAACCTGCTGGCCACACTGCTTTGGATGTAGCCCAGAATTGGATGTTGCCCAGAATAGGTTTGGCTTTCCGGAAGCACGCAGTGCCGACTCATATTCAGCCTCTCATCCATCAGCAATCCCAAGTCCTTGGCAGACCTGCTCTCAATCTACTCATGCCCCAGATTGCATTGATACTTGGGGTTGCACCAAGCCAAGTGCAGCATAATAAATACTGAATTGATTACACAAAACATTAAAAAGCAAAAAACCCAAGGTTTTTTACAACTTAATAGCAGAAAAATGGAAAAGTACATCACATGACCTAACACTAAAAAAGACAGAAGACATTTAAAAAAACTGGTCTGCAAAACAGCAACCCTAGAAAAAAGCCTCTTAGCTACTTTTTTTGAGGGCAAGCTTGCAATTTACTCTGGAAAAACTGCAACACAGTGAGATGGAAGCATTATTTCCTCCCTCAAGAGAGAGCACAACCCTGAAGACAGAATTAAAGGATGGACCAACAAAAGGATTACTAACCTAGAGTAACAGTGACACTTATGCTGAAACCATGCCTGTGTGTCTTCTGTGGTCCAGCTGCAGCAGCTCTGACAGAACCATGCACACACAGAGGCTGCACGGCACCCCAGAGGTCACCTACTACAACTTCCTGCTCAGAGAATGGCCAAAACCAGCAGGTCATCCACAGCCGAGTCCACCTGGGTTTTGAGACCTCTCTGGGCAGTTCCTCCAACATGCTGGCTAGCCTCACAATTAAAATATTTTTCCTAATATGAAATCAGAATTCCCATTTTTGCATCTTGATTCCAGAGTCTCTTTGTACTGCTATGAATCTTCTAGAAGAGCCTTATTACACCTTCTCTACAGTCTTATTAGGTATTTGCTGCTCTTAATCTGAACACACCCATTTCTCTCAGNAACCAGCAGGTCATCCACAGCCGAGTCCACCTGGGTTTTGAGACCTCTCTGGGCAGTTCCTCCAACATGCTGGCTAGCCTCACAATTAAAATATTTTTCCTAATATGAAATCAGAATTCCCATTTTTGCATCTTGATTCCAGAGTCTCTTTGTACTGCTATGAATCTTCTAGAAGAGCCTTATTACACCTTCTCTACAGTCTTATTAGGTATTTGCTGCTCTTAATCTGAACACACCCATTTCTCTCAGCCATGGGCCTCTGCCCCCATCATCATTTCGGGGGCTCTCAACTAGACTCACTCCAATATGTGAGTCTTGGGTTTGTTTTTTTTTTAACTGGAGAGGCCAAAACTGGACACAACACTCCAGATGTAGTCCTAGAAGTGCTGCATGCAGGGGAAAAAACAACTCCCTTAACACCCTTCCCACATACGTACTAATACCTCTAGTATGCAGCTGGCCTTCCTTACCTCAAGAGCATGCTGCTGACTCACCTTCAACTTGCTGTCCAGCAGGTAGGTCGGGTGGTTTTGTCCCAGATGAAGGACTTCACATTTGCCTTTATTAAAACTCACGAGATTCTTGACAGCCCATTTCTGTCAAGTTCCCACAATGGCAGCCGTACTCTTCATTATACAACAGGGCTGAAGTTCTCCAAGGTTTGGTATTATCTGGAAAACTGTTGAGGATTCATGCCATTCCTTCATCTCAGGTTGTTAATTAAGACATTGCAACAGCATTAGCCTCAATATCAACCTCTGAGAGTTTTATCAGCAGTTGGCTGCCACTGGATCTTTGTAATGCTGGTCACAACCCTTTGAAGTCAATGGTCCTGCTAATTTTCCAATCACTTTATGGTCCACCTGACAAGTTCATATTTCACCAAGTGGACAACAGGGATCACGTGGGAGACCACGCTGCGGGCATTGCTAAAGTCCAGGTACCCAACATCCACCGTTTGCCTCAAGTCCATTGAGCCAGTCATCCCAGTGAGTTATGAATTCATTACATGATGCTCTGGCAGCCCACCACCTGCACCAACCTGGAATACTTTTGCTCTAACATTTTTGCACGCGCAAAAGAGATTCTGAACTCTGTCCTGCTGCAGTTGTTAGAATCAGTAGCAGCTCAGTTCGTCCATGGCAGGGGAGCAAGAACTGGTTCTAATTACCGACTGGAGGAATAAATAACTCAGAGGAAGTGATGTGCTGCCAGAAACCGAAGACAATTTGCAGTGTCCCAGCTAACACAGTCAATTATTTCATCTGCTGTTTTCTTCTCCTAAGATATCACTCACTAATATTGTTTTTCCCCAACGCTTCACAGCCTCTAAGACTGTCACGACAGCACTTTGAAACAAACCCCAGAATATTAAAGAAATGCTATTGCAATCATCATCTACAATTTGTACCAGTGTACAGTACTGTCAGCCTAAATGAGAGAAAACTGTCAATATCTCAGTTTTGTAAGTTCTTCCCAATTAGGATACATTTCTGTTTACAGTAGCAGTAGAAAGCCAAGTACCAAATGTAAACATCTGTTTTGCTAATACAAATACAGAAAAAATTTCTGATGTTGACTATTAGCCCATCTTTAAAAACAAATCTTTAAATACACATTAAACATTTCTTCAAATCTATTTGTTTTAGCTCAATGTGCTAGCTTACTACTAAACCAAATCAAGCAGAGCTGCGTACAAATACAACCACCTAAGTGTGCTTCAAGGTGCAATCCTGTTGACCGGAGTTAAAACACTACAACTATACTTGTGTAGGTAGGTCCATATGGACACTCCTAATAAAGATTTAAAAATTATTATTTTCCTGTTTAAGGTCTATGAAACATTACCTTATCCAGGTTATATTACTGAGTATGATACTCTAGGAACTCTTTAGCATCAAACTTTAAAAATTTCCTCACAAAATAAACCTAGTGGTTTGTAAGATCCCTTTTTCCCATGCCTGCAGACACTGCCAAACGAGGCCTACCTTCAAGACACCAGCAGGTAACAATGCAACATTTTAGACACTGCCGCATACAGTTTTAAGTTCCCGATCCTGTAGCTAGTCCCTCTGGGAAGAACCTTACAGGATGTCTCAAAGGACTTGGTGAAACTCACGAATCCAGAGGGGCTGTCACAACCAGGACCAATGAAAGTGGCTTTTAGCAGCCTTGTGGTCCTCTTTGTCAGGTAACGTCCTAACTACATCAGCACAAGACCAACTACAATACGTGCAGAAACCTGAACCGGTTTCGTCAAGGAAAACATCACTGGATTTGGACATCTACATTATAAATATGCACTGGCACATACACACATAAGAAAAAAGAAAAACATCACTCCTCAGCAGAAGTTTTAATCTACAGACATCTCTAACATCAAAGAGCTCTAAGCTGAAGCTTAACATAAATACAGAAGTTTATGGGAAGGTTATAAACACTTTTCAGGTAACTGTTTTTTCTCATACTTACTTCTGCCTGTATGAGTTTAAGAGTCCAGGAGAATCAAAGTTCTCTGACTCTTTCATTTGAATGGTTAATTATCAAATAAAAAATTAACAAGAAAGGTTATTTTATTCTCTTTTCCTGTAAGTCACACTTAGAATCTCTGAAATCTGTTATGTGGATGAGAATGGCACTGTTCCAAGCTAAACCAGCACGTGCACACACGTGCACATGAAAGAGCAAAATTAAACATGAAATTAACAATAGGAACATACAGATACTCTTCTAGAAGCAGTTTAATAAGCCAACAATGTAAACGTCCCTCCCGTTTATGCATCTGCACCAGTAATTCCCATCATCAGTCTATCCAAATGACCAGGACAAGCCAGCATTTAGAAATGCTGGGACCACATCTGGAAGATGAAACCCAGATGCTGGACAGAACAGCTCCCTCACTTGGCATGTGCTTAGCTCTCAAAGAAGCTGTGATTTCAACCCAAGTGCCTGAGCTTCTTAAAAAGTGCAGCAGAAGGCTGGGTATTTAAGCATGGGATGGCCAAGTAAACAGGTAGTGTACTGAGCATGGCATAACCTAAAGCCAATGCATTCAGTGTGGGGCTGTTAACATTCTGCCCCTAGAAAAGCACAGTCAGTGGCAAGAACTCCACAGTTCTACTCCAGGAATACCCAACATGGAGAGACAAAAATGCTCTTTTCATTCTGAGATGTAACTCCCACACCTCAAATCTTCATGGTGGGTGTCGATACCATCCTTACTTTATGGTGCGGCTACTTTTTGTCTCTTGGTTTTAGTAATACAGCTGCTAACAGTGCACTTCTTATAAGGCAGGATGATAGCCCAGAAAGGAAAATACTGTGGTTTAGTTCCTTATCTAGTGGGGGATATCTACCCATAGCTCCATCTTCCAAGGCAAAATACAAGCTGCAAGTCACATCCTCCAAGCAGCATCTGTTCACCTCTCCTATTTGAGACTGGTTTAAAAAAAGGCTCTACACTCAAAAAAACCACACATGCAAACATAAAGAAACATGGCTCTATTAGGCACTTGTGGAGAAATGGGCAGGAAATTCTGCACTTTGCACGTTTATTCCAAGAATATATAAAACAACTTATGAAATCAGGGATCAGAGGCTGGATGTCTTCACTCTTGGAAGGTAACATCTTCTTATACATCCTCTTCCTGGCTCAGTGAATCACGCATTCTTTTTCTGGATAATAACACCGTTTCAGTCAGAAGAACTGAAGACAACACACAGCTTGGCAACTGGGATATTTGCCCAGAAAGTGGAAGATGTAGGTTGATGCCTCTAGGCAAAAAAGAAAACTGAAGCAGGGTCTACCACATTCTGAAAAAATGCTTTAGTTAATCATCTTTGAAAAGCAGCAGCATCTCCTCTTCCAATTGTTTTATAAAGCTGTCGCTGTACTTAACAGAAGACTGACTCTGCAGCACACTGGGCACGACTGGAGGATTCCCACCCGACCAAGCTCCCTGGGAGACTACTGCAAAATAACAACATCAGAAAAACACACAACAGGCTTACTATTGTAAGCCTGGCATCATGCTACCCATGTCTCACACAAGGGGAAAAGAAACAGATACCCTAACAACTTTAAAGGTATTGGCTATATGGTATTCAGTGCTTAGGCACCTTCAGAGCTTGATGGTAAGAGACTGAGTTTTCAGGACTGCAGTCTTGACCCCAAGCACCTGGAACAGTTCTAATAAAGTATTTCTGAGCTTACTTATTGATAACAG
>VYZQ01056862.1:0-22226 GCA_013400655.1 Mystacornis crossleyi
GAAGGGTAAAAAGAAAAATAAAAAGTGCAAAAAGAAAGAAAAATTTAAAAGGGAAATAAAAGAGGAAAAAAAGGAATGAGAAAAAGGGCAAGAAAAAGGATTAAAAAGGAAGGAAAAAAACACAAAAGGCCACCTTGTGTGTTGGGGAAGGGTTGGATCCCCACCTGGGGTTGTACGGTGTCATCTGTCATTGAGATTGGTGTGTGGGGCTGGCACTGTCTGTCCCAGCATGAGGATCTGGCCTCACGCCTTCCCACGAGCCAAACCCGACATCAAAGGGCACGTGATAGGCAATGTGGAGCACACATGGGAGGCTTGCAAGCCTTTCCTGTCAAAATGTGTTTCCTGGCGTTTTTCTGCTCTATCATACCTAGCTCCCCAGCACCCTCACAGGACCACAGAGAAGCAGTAGAGACCTATAGAGATGAGCTGTGAGTATGTACAGCATACATACAGCTTCTCAAAGTGGGCCTGGGGAGCTGCCAGTTTTCTTTTTTTCCTCCATGGGGATGCAGTGACTTGCAGGAAATTAGTAGCCATTGTCATTCAGGGGTGATTTTTATTATCTTTTTGGGCCTCTGCAGATTAACTCATCTCCTGCTACTTTCCTGTACAAATTAGGTATCGACACAAAGTTCGCTTCCAAACTCATCCCTTGTAATAAATATCTCACTTGCTTTGCATCTACATCCCTCCAGCCAACATCTAGTTCAGCCAAACACAGCAAATAGCTCCACTTCAACTCCAAGGACCTGATGGATATTCCTTTACCCCTGCTTAATGACTGCATGTGACCTGCCCTATGATCAGCCAAGGTCTGGAGTCACAGACATGGAGTCACCTGACACTGGTTGTAATGGGAAATGGAGAAGGATTTTATGGCTCTGGACTGCTGGAGAGCAGATAGGAGATGGTAAATGGAATTAAGACCATTTGGTTCTGCGTGAGGATTTAAAAAAAAATCTTATAAACATTTAAGGTGATAAATAAGGTAAAGTTCTGATTTAGGATTTAGGAGGAAGCCGGGAATTTGCAACAGATTTTAATGACCATTGGTTTCTATATATTTTTTTTACATTTTTCATTCATTCACACCATGTTATATTGAGAGGTTACAAAAAAAAGAGCAATAAATTTGTATGCATCAATTAACATACTGCAGTATACTACAATAAATGCTACATATGTATATGTGTATGCGTTTCTCTTTGTCATAACAAATCTAGAAAAAAAAAACTTTAAATTTTTGCAGAGGCTCCAAGACACGGTATTTAGAAAGAGTCACTGCAATCCTTCATACTGTCTACACCTAAGAAGCTCCTATTACTTAACTGGGACACAAGCCCAGCTCACAAACAGAATGACACTGGGGACTGGGTGGATATCTGATGTTTAAATTTAGACTATCTTTTTCATATCATCATGTCTTTACCAAGTAACTCCCCCGGCACCAGGCAAGTCACTAAGATGCCTGAAGTTCTGCTCCACACATGCACTGAAGCCTTTTGGTCTTGACAGGGCTAAGTGCGTATCTTGCACCTAATCCCATCAGGATTCGCAGACAAAGCATGTCTCCAACCTGAAGGAGCCTGTTCTGGCAGTGCACATGTAACCCATGCTCACACAAGCAGGGATCTGCACGAAACACAGTGGCACCAGCAGCCCCATTTCTCAGAGCAGGTTATTAATCATGCAGGAACGAAGGAGCTAGCAATGTCCATCTTCTTCACCTCTCTGCTTTAGGGAATTCACAGCCACATTTCCCGTAACCATGGTGTGTAGCTTACATAATATCAGGCATCCAAAGCACAGGGACAAGAAGTAATCTTCTTTCTCTTGGCACTGCACTAATCTCCATATCATGATTGATGATTCAGTCCCTCTTCCCTTCTCCCTTCTCCTGTGGCTCTACCCAGACATCAGTATACTGTTACGGAGAGTGAGAAGTAAAAGTTTAACCCTCCTAAGGAACTGAATAAGGTCCCCAGAGCCTCATATCTACATATAAAAAAATATTTTTAAGTTCCTGATTAAAAAGATTTATTTTCCACCACCCCAACACAAGAAAAGACTAAAAGCCACTGAGCTGGGTAGACATTCCTGACAGACCTAGGTAATGCTGAGATGTTTGCAGGAAAGTGATGGAAGATTTGGTTCACAAGGGAAAAATGAAGAGAGGGTTTTTAAGCCTCTTATATGTCAGTCTGAAGCAGTCAATGCTTTGGAAAAGGTCCAAACTGGACTGCTTTTTTTGGGTTGCATAAAGTGGTGATGGACTTTTTGATCCTGGGTAAGGGCAGTGAGTAGATGTGCCTGTGTGGCTGGAAAGCATGTCCTCAAAAGCCCCAGAGCAGGATGTCACTTGTGGAGGCATGGTTGGCATGAGCTAGCTGCAGCTGGAGTCCCCAGGGAGTGCACACTCATCAGACATCTGTCCTCGAGGACAAAACCTGCAGGCTCTGTGCAACCATCTCCACTGCCATCTACAGATGTTGCCATGCCCTCACCGTGGCTCCTTACCCTCCCTAAGTTCCTTCTTCAGAGCTCATCTTGCCCTTAACATCTGAAAAACAAAGTCACTCAAGTTTAGTCTGGCCTCAGCTACAGTCTTTGTGGAGCCAGGCCAAACTCAGCACAGGTGAGGGGGCCTTTGAATGTGTATCTGCATTGCTTAGAATGAAGGAACTCAAAGTATCAAGCCCAAGTATCAAGAACCTAATATTTGCTGAGGCATCTTGAATGGGGAGTAGAGCATAAGGTCCAAAAAGCACAACTTTTGAGAGATTTGAACCAAGTCTTCCTTCTGTACATGTCAGTAGAACTTTTCAAAGACATTTATTCCAATTAATATTTTAAGAACCCATGGTTGGTGCTCAAAGAGAAAGCTTAGTGCCTTACACTGCCAGCCAAACCTAGAATTCACATAGCTGATAATAAGGGGAGGATTTGAGAAGTATAATTTCTGGTAAGGAAAGGAAATGGGGAACTATGGTTCATGTGCCCAAGTCCTTAATCACCCCCTACCCCACCCCCATAAAAATAACCACATAGTTTGTAATCATTCATAGCAGTTGGAATTGTCCTGACTTTTAAAAGACTTTTTTCATTAGACAACCCTTTATTCCTTGTAAAGCATATTATTGATCTTAATATGCAGAAAATGCTATAGCCAGCAACTCAGAATGTCAGTGCCGTTTTTGCTAAACAATGAGAATTGATGAGGTTTGGCAAGACACTAAAATATTTAACACTATAACTCTGAGAAGTCTTTTATGTGTTTGTACTAACAGGAAAATCTTTTAACAGGAAAAATGTTTTTCTCTGATCCACTAAAAACTCCAGTGAGGGCTGATTCTGTTTGCATTAAACCCAACGGGAGGCTTGTTACTGACTTCAAAGCCAGTTCCAAGAGGAATTCCAGTTTGGAAAATTATGAGTAGGAAAAAAAAGCCTTAGAGTTTTAGTTACATGACTAGTGCCATTTAAATTAGCACTTAATTACATGCCCTAACACTTCAGAGTGTCTGGGGACAGGGCATTTGGTCTAGCCCAGAAAAGCTGCACATTACCAGCCTGAATACAGTGGATGTGCCAGCTCTTAGAGTATCTGAGGCATGGGACCGGGACCAGGTGTGGTGCCCAGGGAAGCCACAGGCAGGCCTGGATCACTTACTGCTAGGAGTCTACATCTGCAACACATTTTTTGTTTTTAAAATTATTTTAACTGCCTACAGAAAGCTGGCTCGCACAGCTCAGTTCTGGTACCTTGGCTGATTTGTTGTCTTCACAGCATTACGTGTTGGGTGCAGAGTTTGGATGAAATAGTACAGGAGGCAGCAAGGTATTCGAAAGCAGACCATCTCTACACAGAACCTTACGAGACCTAAACAGGTAACTGTGGCAGGGAAGACATGTCTGGTTCAATTCCTTGACTTAGCAAGGAGTATTTACTAGCTGGCTAATTTTCCACATCCTGGTGCATTGTGATCTGCTTGAGGGCTGTGGCAGAGCCCTGGCAAAATGGGGCCATCCTCACCTGAGGATGGCAAGAGTATCTCCAAGTCCTCCTCCACCCTGAGCATTGCTTCAGGCTGGTGTATGCCAGCGCAGAGCCCTGCAATATGTGCATAGTCTGATTGTGAGTCTTTGTATTTAAGATGAAGGAGTAAAATTATTTAGGCGAACTAGACAGTCTAAATGAAAGTTGTGATGAAAAGGAGATGGTAAACTTCATGCCTGTCTTCATCTTTCAGTACTGAGCTTGTGTGAGGGTATTCTGATCCTGACCACAAAAATTGTTCTTGCCTGCATTTCTTTTAAAAGCTCTATGGGCAGAGCTCAAGGTCTTGTTGAGGCCTCTTGAACATTTAAAAAAAGGCAGAGACACTTAATACTTAATTTTTAATTATGGAGCTCATCACCAAGATTTCCTGAGGTGGGAAATTAAATTATGAGCATCATTTTATTTGCAAAGATCTGAACTGCTCCTGTTCATTTGCAATCTTTCCTTTAACCCCAGAAGGCAGCACCTCTTGTAAATGCCATCAGGAAAAGAATAAAATGTAAAATTGCTGTCCTGTAATCGTATTTATTTCTATACACAACAAGCTAAAATGCTGGGATCTTTTAATAGCTTTTTCCATATTGGACTCTTTGTTTGGATGTGGTTTTCCTGATGTATCCTAGTAACATGTTTAGTTAATTTATATTGTGTGTATGTGTAGACAGATATACACACATCCATATGTATGCACACACATAGTCCTCATTAAGTAAGTGTTAAACCTCCCACAGCAGAGTTGGGTTTGGAGGGCAGTAGGGCTGAGAGCTGAAAGTCTGCTCCCTCTGCAGAGGGGTACCACAGAGGCTGCTCCAAGGAGGCACACACAGCCCCCAGTGGGGATCTGGAACCCCAGTGCCTCTACTGTGAAGCTTGTTCTGGCTTGTCTACACCAGGCAGGACTGAAATCCTTATTTCTCACTGGGAGCAAAGCTCCATGCTTACAAGCTCTCCCGGGAGAGTGGGTGCATCATCCCCGCCACGTCTCACTTGCATGTGCAGAGGCTGGAGTGTTTGGCTAGTCTAGCCCTTGGTAGCAGAGGGATTGCTTGCATTTACACTGGTGGTGTGAGGACTCCATCCTTAAATTGTTAGAGCATCTGGGCTGTTGCAAGACAAACTCCAAATGCAGAGACATTTGGCAGATGATGAAGAAAAGAGGGATTCCACATATTGCACAGTAAAACACAAATATAACCTATTTATCTGCTGTTAGTAGACTCACTCACTCTGTAAGGATTCAATCCTTGCCATATCTGCCTTTACTAAAACAAGTGCTGGTTCCAAGGCTTACAATATGCACGCTTAGAAAAGCCACACACTCCTTATTTTCTCTTTTCTTTTTTTCCAGGCCCACAAATGGATCAAAAAAATCCTACACTGTTGTATTTAGTCTACAGAAAAACTCCCTTCGAGGAAGATTCTGCAGAATTAAGGACTGAGGAATTAGGAGTGGAAGCTAAGGAAAGAACTTGAATAACTTCTTTCATAGCTGGTTTAAAAAATCCAGCTGCTTTCTACAGCCAAGCCAAAACTAAGAGGAGATGGTCTGAGATTAAGAAATATGCAAGATAGTTTCCACACCAAATGTGAAAAATGACAAATTATTTTAATGTATCGTAACTTGCCATAAAAATACATTGTTCCTTTCCAGCTTTAAACTCTACTGTCTTTGATTTGTTAAGGCAGTTCTATATTGATTTTTTAATTCATATGTTCTTTAGAACTCATAATGAAACACTTGATGTTTCTATTATCTCGATTAGTGCTTCATTGTATAAGGATTTGGTTATTGAAACATAAACTAAATATTGCACTGTAAAATGTGTTGTGACTTATTCAATACCTGTTGGAATTAATAGAAAAAATTCAAGATCGCAAAAATGGTATTTAATTTTTTATTTTATTTAATTTAATAAAAAACTCACTTGACTGCACATTTCTTTTCTTTATTTTCTCGTTTAGTGCACATATATTTGAAGAAAAATAGCCATGTCTGTTGCATATCATCTATCTAACACAAGAAACTGATGCTGTTCTCAGTAAGTTACTGAGAAAAATAAACCAGCTTGCACTTTGATTTCTATCACTCCTGGTGAGTGATTCTTCTGGAATAAACATAGTTCTAACACATGTAAACAACACAGGAAATTAATAACAAAATTCTTTGGATTTCTTTCAGATGCCACATACTTTATGTAAATATGTGTGGCTTTCAATTTCAATGATTTTCCAGTAAGTAATAAACTTTGCTCATTAAGCATTCTCTTAAACTAAACATTTATTACTTTGTAAGTGTTATTTCAACTAAATCAAGTGTATGTTCATGGTAAGTTGATGCAAGAGATCTGTTCAACCATAGAAGCAGGATGGCTTCTTTTGACTTTGGAAAACTCTGAGTTCCTATTTAAACTTCAAGGGAACAAGATGCAGTATAATATGTTGATTTTTAATGTGAAAAAATGTTGATAATATATTTTTAAAATTAATCTACCTTTACCTCATAATCTCTGTGGGAAAACATGGAAAAAATCCCGTCTGTTGGATAAAGTTACATATCTTTTCCATGAATCTTGGGTTAGTTTTGCACAGAACTGGGTTGGTGGGTTTTTTCACTACCGGCTGTGATTGGTCATTATTTTCCTGGAGGGATGAGTCAGGTAACTTTTTTGAAAACAGAGCTCTTTTAAGTGTACAATTTTAAGAGCATACATACAAAAATACTATATGTTTTCTGTACCAACAGAAAAAAAAAACATATTAAGAAATACTCTCCTGATTGTCATATGTGTTTGAATTCTAGAGAAGTTCTTGGCACTGGTCTTTGTGGAGACTTTGCACCCTTAGAAAACCCACCCCCAGGAGTCTGGGTGTGCAGATCCTGATGTGAAAAAGCCCTACCACAGCAAAAAGGTTTGGTGTGGGACACAACAGCACCTTCATTGCCCCTCCTTACTTGAGGAATTAGGAGAAGACCCTTCGGGGGCTCAGCCGGGGGGACTGCGGGAAGCAGCCCGTTCTCAACCCAAGCTTCTCACGCTGGGGCCGGATTCGGGGAAGCCCCGTGCGCCACTGCTGAGCGCCCTCTGCTCCCACGGGCCCTTGGCTGAGGCCGGCTCCTTTTGCAGCAGGAGCTGGGCGGAGGTGGGCAGTGCACGGCCCGGGCACCTCTGCCCCGGGGGTCACCAGCACACAGGGGCTGCGGCTCTGAGGCCCCTGGGAGAGATTTCGTTGCTCTGCCCGTGTCAGATATCAGCGCACAACCTTGTACTTAACATGAGTGCTAGGCTTCTGGATTGTATCTCTTAATGAGGCACAGGCTAGCCTTGGGGGACACAGAATCGTCATATTTTCTGAGTGCAAGCTTGCAACCAGCAGCACCCGCTACTGGGAAGGCATTGGCCGGGAGTCTGCATGAGGTGACACTAGCTCTGAGCGCAGCAATCAAACATTAAAATATCAGATACAACAGGTTTAGATTTCTTTTGGTTCTGTTTGGTTGGATTGGATTTGCTTCAGACGTGACTCATTGCCACTTCCTGCATCTCCATGATGGATGGTCCTTGAGGACCCTGAGCTGTGCAGCACGGCTTGCACCCACTTCAAGCATAATGCAAAAGCTCATGTACATTTTTCATGCTGAGCCTTCATCTGAATTAAACATGGCAGGCCAGAGGGTGTGCAGTACACATCCTTGGTTCTCTTAGTAGACTGAGAAGAAAACTACAAAGAAAAAGAAAAAAAAAAAAAAGGAAAAAAAAAAGAGAGAAAAATTAAAAAAAACCCTCTGGATATATAAAGGAAGAAGTCAAATTCCAAAAGCTCACAGGAAGCCAAATTTTCCAGGCACAAGAGGAGTGACATTATCCAAACAAGACCCTAACACAACATAGAAATGTGATGAAGAGTAGGACTGGTATTTTCAGTAAAACCATAGACAGATATGTAAATACAATCAAATTGGGAACACATTCTAGGGATTAAAGAGATCTGTGTAGCACTAGAAGAAAGGAGCAGCAGATGTAACTGCTAACAACAAAAGAAGGGATTTCTGGCCAAAGTTCAAGATTTTCTTGCACCCAAGCCCATTGTGGCAAATGAATCTGGACACAGTAAATAATTTGTAGTGACTTGTAGATCCAACTTTTTTTGTTGTTATTTGTGAGCTAGCTACCATTTACCAATATGCTGACTTTTATTAATGAGCTTCTTCAGAGCTGTTCAGCAAACNCTCCACAGCCAAGGATGCAGTTTGACAGCTTATAAGTAGATAAAAATTAGGAAAGCGAATGCAGGTGACAGGCCTTTACTGCCTGCAACAAGAGGATCTTTGTCCCATGTTATTCAGTGATCCTGAGAGACAGAAAGGGCTACCATGTGTTACAGCGGGAAACAGAAAAAAGCATATTCTGACCATTTTTTTTTTTAAGTGACTGGCAGCAGCAGATCTTCTAGATCTGGGAGGAAAGCAACCATGGGGTGGTGACAAAGTGGAATTTCTCTGGTTCCCAAGATGTTCTATGCCGATGCCATAACCAAGCAAAGCCATGTGCAGGGCCGGCCATGTGCTGGGTGTCATTCTGGCAGCCTGGCCACGTGGGGCTGCCCCAGCCCTACGAGATCACCACCACGGGGAGCTGGGTCTGCCAACCCATGGCTACCTTCCCATGGCACTGGGCACTCTGCTCTCCCTCACCTGCTGTAAGCCACCGCTCCATCTCAGTCTGAGTCTACCCCACAAACCCAAGCCCTCATCATCTTTACACTGGGGACAGCAGTAGATTAAACAGTGCAAAAGTAAGACCAATTTTTCTATTTATTATTCAGACTGAATAATAAATTGATACACAATATCTTTATTTTTGTAAGATCCTATTCTGTCAAATTAAAAAAGGACCAGATAAAGCAACTTTATACAAAAATTTGCTTTTTTCTGTAGTCTTAAAGTCTGCATTCAAGCATCGCTATTGATGATCCAGCATGCTAAACACTTTTTAATATCTTATTACAAAAGCTTTCCAGCTTGCTTTTAAAAAAATGAAAATCTGGTTTAATATAAGAAGCCTCTAAAATTGTCAACTATAAAAGAACATCATTCTCTCTCTTTATTTTTTAAATTATTTGAAATGCTTCTGAATTCCCAACATACTTATTGAGATCCAAAGTTATGATCTAAGAGAAAAGATATGTTCATTTAATTAAAGTAGCCTTTTACATTTTAAAAAAAGTTACTTTTGAAACATTCATATTGCCATTTATGAGCTTTGGGAGTACCAGGGGCTCTGGGGAGTGCTAATGACATACAGATAGCCATGTGTTGCTCTCACCTCTGCTGTTTCCCTGGGACTGATTCTTCGCTGCTTGTGCCATGTGCAAAGTAATAATAATCTATGTCTGTTTTATGGAGCTGTTCCACCTTTGACTGCAAAGCACTTAATGCTATGTTGCAGAGGGGAAACGAAGGCACAAAAGATGAGTTGATTTGTCCTATAGGTCAAACTGCAGACGTGGCAGAGCTTGTCCTTGAGCAGTACCCTCCCAGGTGACCTGTGCTAGGTGTAAAAGCCTACCATCTGAAATTGCTGTTCTCTCCACAACCCATTGCTACTGCAAATGCAAAGGATGGAGAAGCACATTCTTTGATTTCAGTGATTTATACTGCACCAAAAAGAAGGTCAGCCTCAGTGCATAGTCAGCATAATTAAAAGAGAGCAATAAGAAATCATCTTCAACTGGTATTTAATAAAAGATCAGATTGGCAGTTTTCTCTTTGCTTCAAGTAGACTTCAAATAGTGTCTTCTGAGCAACACTCTGGTCACTCTTTCGGAACTGTATAAATGCAGCCACAGCATGCCAGCCAGCCACCCAGCCTCGTCAGCCCTGAGTACTCTTCCCTGGAACTCCGTTTTATACCTACTACATTGTCAGAGTAAATGGAAAGCTGAATACAAAATCCAAAACTGTGCAACAAAATGAAGAAATTCGTACAAAGGGATCCCTGGCTCTCACCAGACAAATGGTGAAACAGTTTGATTTTCTTCTCTTCCTCGAAAGTTAAACTATGCTGACCTCCCTCAGAGTCACAGATGTACTTACGAGGTCTAGCTCCGTGCCTAATTGCCAGAATGCTGTCTATGATGGAGCCTATTTTTAAATAACTTCCCTTCCATCTTTGAAATCAAAGAGAGGAGTATGTGATGTAAAGAACAGCCTAGGTTCAGATAAAGTTTTAAAACTTATAGGAAGGAAGTAAAGCACAAGAGAAGGATGGCCTAGCAGCCAAGATAAGGCTCATAAATTCCCAGGCTTAAGGGCAGACGAGTTGGCAGAGTGTCATTATTGCACATACTTCGGGTCACTAAATTTTGCCCTGTCAGGCTTGCATTGAATTCAGACTGACTATGGCGTAATTCGGATTGGTCCCCACTTTATTTTGTCTCAGTCTCAGTGAAAAACTAACCAAATCCTCATTGTGCTGAAAGAAAACTTTCAGGAATGGGAGTGAAAGTCCAGTGAAAGTACAGTGAAAATTAACAAAAAAAGCTTTCACTGGAACTGTCTGGGATGAGAAGCACATCAAGGCCAAAGCTGGAGGATCAGACTGTGTCTGTGGTATCTTGTTCACTAGAGGCTTGAGCCACACAGCGGTGTGACCGCTGGAGCAAATGTGTCCTCCCTACCAGTGCAGAGAGACCGGCACACCTGGGCCATGCAGGCAGCACAGATGCAGGGAATGCAGAACCCCCGTGCAGGGACACCAAGGTGCAGGCTGTGTGTGCACAGCCACAGGCACAGAGCTGCCTTTGCCCCTCGAACGTGAACTGCACTGCCACCCCCAGGAAGTGTCACTCCTCCAAAAAGGCCGGGTTTGTAGCAGAGGAATCTTTTTGTCTGTGGGGCACCCCAAATGTCACAACTTCAAATACCAGGAGTTCTCCTTGTGTTTCCATGCTCTGGTAAGACACAGTGCTGGGAAGAAAAAGCAAAACCAAGGCAGGAGCCTTCCTCAACCCATCATTCCTCTCTGTGTCGGTTACCATTGCAGCAGTTTGCAGGAAAAAAGCAAGGAATGTATCAGACGGAGGCCAAACAGCAAGGTTAGACTGGAAAGTTAGACACCCCTTGAGTGTAAACTGGTTTGCTTTCTCTCTACAGGCTCTCTTTCTATTCTAAATACAGCACCTGGTGCAAGCCTGGTGTGCAGATGGCCCTGCCACGGTGCACACAGTATGCAGCCCTCCCAATCTGGCAGGCAGCTGTTTCACTTTCTTTTTGCCAGGATTGGTTTTACTTTTCGTTCCCCTTTTCTGCTCCCTCTGTACTCAGCCTTACCCTCCGCAATGTAAATTGGAAGAGCAGATGTATAATCTGGGAAATTTTCCACATCCATCTTTTAAATAGGAAGGTGGATAAGCTAACTCGGCTCTTTAAGGCCCCAGTTCGGAAAAAGCACTTTAGGCACATGCTTAAGTCCTGTTGATTTAGGAAAGGCAAAAAAGGCTGGTGATTTCATAGGTCTTAAACACATGCTTATGTGTCCTTCCTGAAGAGCAGTATGCACCTGAACAGTGGCCCAATTATGCCAGTGCAGAAGGCACAAAAACAAGTGTTCACTGTAAAATACACAAGCCAAGTAATGTCCTAGTTTAGCTCTGTACAATGGTAACAGTTTCATTCATTTTTTGAGGTCAAAGAAATGTGCTGGTTCTAGAGACTTGTTAGTATTGAGGAGCTCAAAGCCAAAAGAAAATATTTAAATCCCCAAATCCTCCAAACTTCTCCTATGCCAAAAAATTCTTGCAGCCCTTATCCTTCAATAAAACTTTGACAGCATTACCTAAGGAGGCACATTCAGATTTTAGGAAGGAGAAAATGAAAGTAGCTAAAGATTCCTCACTAGGGATGTTTTCCTCAGCTGTTGCAATACCACAGAGATGCATGGTACAGCACAGGCAATTTCAGTGATCAGTCAACCGGACTTGGAAACGGGCAGCCATGCATGAGCCGCTCCCTGGGAGGACTGAGTGAGCTGCGTGCAATGCAGTGGTTCTCCTCTCCCACGTGTATTTTTGTGCATTGTTTTCCCTCCCTCCCAGCCCCTCCACAC
Source organism: Mystacornis crossleyi (assembly GCA_013400655.1). NCBI lineage: Eukaryota > Metazoa > Chordata > Aves > Passeriformes > Timaliidae > Mystacornis > Mystacornis crossleyi. The sequence continues at coordinate 12,169 of VYZQ01056862.1, forward strand.
AGCCTTGCAATCCAGCAAACCCACGGTCATTGTTCCTCTGCAATAACAGAGGGGGAGACCCTCTTTATCTGAAGGACACCCTGAGAGGCTGGGCTCGCCTCTCTGTCCCCAGCTGTCTGTGCTCACAGCTTCTCATCCAGTTACCAATGAATAAGAGCTGGCTGCCCTGTCTGGAAACACCTTTCAGTGCCCCAGTGTGAATGAAAGGTGGGGAAACTGCCCCAGCCCGAGGCCCTTTCACCATTGCTCCCACAGCCCTGTCACTGGCTGTCTCCTTTGGTCTGTTGCCCACTGAGCTCCAAGGCCCAGGCTCCGGTGGCACAGGGTGAGCCCAGCATCTGAACAAGCTGCTCTTAATGGAACAGGCAGAAACCTCCCCTGGGTATTTCTGACAGGGTCTGCCCAAATGCCTGGCAAACAAAGCAAGGAAGTGAAGCAGAGCTAGCTCCTGTGAAGCTCCGGGGCAACCACCACTGCCATTTTCAGGGAAGCAGACTTCCAGCCTTCATGAGTGTTGTGCCACAGATCAACAAGCATAGAGATAAAAGTAAAGAGATTTGGTTTTTGTCAGAAGCCTGCTGGTCATGATTTCTGCCAAGAGGTTGCTCTGCAGGTCTCTGTTTGACTTTCACTTGTTTCATACTGTCTTTCGTGAAGATCTGAGGAGAGCAGAGAGCCAAGGTTCTCCACTGTCTTGATGCACTGAACCAAAGTATCAATAGGCACAAGTCAAACCAAGGAAGGAAGAAGAAATTTGGCTGGAGAAATCAGTTCAGAGGCAGTTTTACTTTGTCTTTTTCCCTTAATCATAGCCTGTGGCAGATTATTAGAGATCAGCTTTCACTGCAGCTGCCTATATCATACTTGACCTATGCAGTAAGAATTTGGTCCCCAAGCCTGGAAATCAGGCACCCTTGCCTGGCTCTGATTTCTCTTAAACAATTTTAATTAAACAAGGAAAGAAAAAAAGTGAACTGACAGTTATGAATAATGAAGTGGAAATGGGCTACGAATACAATAAGAACTAATTAAACAGTGAGGGTAAGAACATGTTGATTTTTTTTTTTTTGTCAGACTTTTAAATGAAATACATGTGCGTTAAGGAGGGATTTAAATCTGCTACACACACTTTCCTTCAGAGCACAACTCATGACAGCTGTTAGTCACATCACTACTGCATCAGGCTTCAGGCACCAGTGGACAGTGCAGGGTAGGAACCTGTATGGGACACCATAGGAAATGATGCTGGAGAAGTATGTCGTACCTTCTGTTGTAGATGTGCTTGCACACGTGTACACTGAACCTGTGGAGCAGCAAGTACCATAAAGCCAAATCATTCCCAAATGCTAAGATGCTTCAGCCTGTTCTAATAAAAATATCTGTATTTTCCTAGCATGTTACTACTGAAGATGTGCAAATAACAATAGCAATATATTGCACCGCAACAAAAATGAAATCACCGGCAAGGGACCATCCCACAGACCACCTGCAGATTATATATCATTTCTTTTCAGAAAAGTTGGAGCAGAGGGGAAAGGGGATTATTTTATTCCACAGAAACTGATGGCAGCAAGCTGAAAATGATACAGGCAATATTCATTCCTCCTTCCCAAAGGGATGAGCAAGGGCCAGCTCAGAAAATTAAAAGGGTTTACTGAAGATTTTCCTGGAAGAATTCCTCCACAGGCTCCTTAGTGCTGGTTTTGAGGCAAAGAACAGTAGGAGCACTGAAAGAAGTGACTGAGAAAGCAGCTGACCAAGTAGCATTTGCCTCCCCTTACCCAGCACTGTGAATCTTGTCCTGTGTGAATCCACACTCACAGACTCCTGCTCAAGTGTAAATGGATGGCTGAGCATCCCCCAAATTTTATTGAGAACTGGCTCCCTGCCTCCAAGCTTGAGACTGACTCCAGGTTTCCCAGATTCTGCAGAACATGCCTCCAACTCCCTCACCCTGTGCTTGCTGCTTGTCCACACTGTCTTTGAGTTTATCATCTCCAACAGAAAAAGTCACTGAGCTAGAAGGTCTGGTAACACCCAACAAACAATATTTTTCCAATTGTCTTATGGAGCGGGTTATGTGATGTGGTTGCTGTGGAGACTGTCAGAGGCGCAGCAGTATATCTGAGAACGAATCACTTCATACATTCCTCACTTCTTACACATTTCCCTAAATAAGCGCCAGGGACACGGGAGGCAGAGGTAGGAGGATCTGTGATCTGAGCCATCACGATGAGAGCAGTGGGCTACACCTGATTCTTGGGAAGTCCCTTTGAGCCTCTGCTCAAACCTTCTTCCCGTACCTTTGCTCAGAGGGACTCATATCCAAGCAAAAACCTTGGAAGGTCCTCTGACAACCTGCATTCAGAGTGCCACAAAATAATTTGGCCCATCTATGCAAAAAATGTCTTTTTCCTCAAAATAGAAGGGCTGTATTTTCATGGAGCTCACTTGTGCACAGAAAGTCTCATTTATGAATCTACTACATGCAGTGAAAATGTGCCCTTTTTGTGAATAAAGCTCCAACTGTCTGCTAACAGTGCTAACACACTGACATCATTCCGCAAACATTTTCACGTAATACAGTCTCTGACAAGCTTTGTTTCCACTCGGGTCAAATTACTTGGAAAAATCACACTTTTCCCATTAAAGAATCATTTTCTCTTTAAGCAGTTTCCAATGTACTCCACCCCACCAACTTCCAGTTGGAGCTGGCTCACTTTTCTTGGTCTGTCCCAATGGCGAGAGCCCAGGAGGCTCTCAGTGCCAGGTCAGGTGGGAGTCAGGCAGATGCGCTTAGTTCAAATATTAATCAAGATTACAATTGCTTAAGCAATTTCAACTCTGACCACAGTCTCCAGCCAGCAGAAGTTAGAAAGCTCTGCACCTTGGTGAAGAAGTAATTTGTGGAGATTTACAAAGCAACACTTTAACTCCCTACATTTACCCAGAGATTTAAAGTCAGCTGAGTCTTGCACAGGGATTATTTGAATAAGTAAAAGCATCATAAGCTACCAAGTGAGGTCCAGCTTTGCTGATACACTCTGGGTACTTCATATTTTCTAGCAGCACAAACCCAGTTCACAGAGACCAGTTTGTGACACAAATAAACTGAGAGGATCAGTTTTGCCTTCTGTAGAAAGTTGTGACAAATATAAGTGGACTAGCTGTGGAGGCTTGAGGAGTGCTTTGAAGATGAAGAGTGAAGCTAACTTGTTGCCATGTACATTATACATTGGTATATTTTCACAAAGATCGGAAGTTCTTTTTTGTGGCTGTGGGTTGAACTGCACACTAGGCTGCAAAATGGAGCTAGAGGAGCAAAGCTTATTTCGGTATATTTCTATTATTTGCAGCTTGAGAGTAGCTGCAAATTCAGAGCTGGAAATCAAGCTCAATTCTCATTTTGACCAAGTTTGCCCAAATTTTGGCAAGGCAACAAAGCGAAAACATCTCTGCTCAAAAACATTCTATGGGTAAGAAATCAGTCTTTGTACATTATCTTCTCCACAGGAAAAAACTCGGTTTCAAGAATTTTGGCTTGATTACTTTTGGTGTGGCTAATGACCTTTGTGTCACTTCCTTTATGAAATTTTCACTCTGACACCTTTATACTTGATTCACTTCCTGAATTACTGAATAATGCTAAAGTCTTTTTTAAGTGAAAGGCAAAGTTCAAGCACTGTCCACATGCAAACTCATGTCTTTCAAAAGGCTGTAAATGTGGACTCTTCAGTCTCACAAAGATGTATTTTGCTCCTAGAAATAATTTGTTTCTATTAGCTGTTATAATCGGAAAGGGTTTTCTTTTTTTTTTTTTTTAACATCAAAATAAAATACATATTTTCATAGGGTCTTCTGCCAGCTTAAAAAATTTCTTTCTTTTTATTACTTTTGTAGAAAGCAGGTAATTTTGTTATCCCCAGTCTACAGATGGGAAAATACAGCACAGATATTGTGAAGTGGTCATGCACTGGACTGATGGTGAAGCAAGGAGAGAACTTATGGTTCAGAGTCTCAGTATGTGCTTCAATGCTTCAATATAAACTGAGCAAAGCTGTTCTGCCCAACGTGTTTGTAGGTTTGATGACAACATGAATGTAGTTGAGATTGCTTATAAAGTAATTTCTGTAGTCCATGCATCCTATGAAATGGGAAGAAACATCAGCTCAGTATAAAATTCTTCAAGCAATAAAAATAGCACTGTAGCAAGAGCTGTATGCAATTCAAACAATTGTTTTGTTTTGTTTTGGTTTTTTTGCTTTGTCTCCATTCCTTTCTGTGCATTATTTGTATTTGCCTTGGTACTTGTACACCATTCTTCTAAATATCCTCTTGGGGAATACCTACATCCTTCCTCTGTTTCTTTTCACGTTACCGATGTTTAGAGGTTAGAATGTGCTCCTTTATCTAAAAAATTTATTGTTATAGGGTTGCTTCTATGCTAAGGTTGTTGCTATGCTAAAATGTGTTTCATTTCAATAAAAATTGTCTATGCAGACGGATGCAATGGTTGTTGCATAGACACATAACTTGCTTCCCTTAAGGAAAAAACAGAAGTCATACAGAAGGGATGAATGACATAGATACTGCACAGAAGCACAGGGGAAAGAACCAGAACAATCCTTTATTTATTTGTAATGAAAAAAAACAATACATTGTTTTGAATTATTTGGGTTACATAGAGGAAGGCAGGCAGGAAGAGAAGAAAGGGAGGTGTGAGAGAAGAAGGGAGGAAAGCGGGAATGGAGGAAAGAAGGAAGGAAGGAAAGAAGGAAAAGGGAGGAAGGAAGGGAAGGAGGGAATAGTTTAAAGTTAGCCACTAAATCTGATCAAGAGACTGGCTTTCTAGGATCCACAGCAGATGTCTAAGGAGACCCGAGGAATGTGGCTTTTCTGTGGTGTTAAATGGCTTCCAGAACTGACCCTTGTCAAGCAGCTACAAACATGAGCAGAGCAGGTGTGCAACCCCCTGCACACATCTATGGAAACAGGCCCTAAGAAGTCTATGTTTGAAGTGAAAAGGTTAGGGAAAAGTTCCTTTGGGTTGTCTAGCTGACTTGTCATTGATGGGCATTTGATCTTGCATTTTCAACCTATATCCAGGCTCGCACTGAATAATCACATTGCTTTACAGACAATCACAGATATCCACATGGTGCTTTGCCAGCACATATTGGGAAGTCTTTAACTAAAGCAGCCCTGTTCAGACTGAGAACTGCTTCGGGATTAAATTCTCCATGGATTCCACACCCCTCAGTGTTATCATAAGCATTTGTGTTCAGCACAGCAAGTCAGGAAAAACAAACCATATACAAATACAGGGTAATCAGTTAAGGGTCCTTCTTCTTTGGAGGCAAATCTGTGTCATCCATTTGTTTGGGTCCTTTTGAGAAACTGACCACTCCTTAAAAGTGCATATTTCTTTCAAACTGCTCTAAAGGGACTCTAAAAGGATAATTCAGATTTAGAAATTTACATTATAGGTGTCTATAACTGGATCACAGTCTTAACAGAGGTAGCAAAGGTTGTGCTGATAATATCCTTTCTTGACTAAGCTGAGGAAATATTAGTTAAGGTCTTGGAGGTCCTGGCTCCTTAAGCTCACCCTCAGCATGCTGATCATCCCCTGACAGTGGTGAGTTCATCTCAGAAACTCAGAAGTGTTTGCAGCAGCTTTTTTTTTTACTAACTTCCCCCTCAGAGCACTTGGTCTGGAACTGGGTGATAAAGTATCTGGTCCACCTGCAGACTGGCAGGGTCCACCCTCTTACAAAGATCCCCAAAACAGCAGGCTAATGGGACACTCACCCAACTCTCAGCTAAAACTCAGCTGTTCTGCAGTTTGGGATGCCAAACTCCTTCCCCAAACTGACAGGAGTGTGCTGGCATCATCAGTCTGGAGGTAACCAAGGGGAAAGTCAGGTTCCTATCTAATGTAAATAAATCCACACAATTGTCACAGGGGGAAGGGGTGTTTCTTCTCTTCCTCAACCCACAGGTGGACTGAAAAATTAAGCTCCATTTGCCTCTTCTCCCCGAGCCTCCTTGATGTGCTTGACATGCTTGGCTACCCCACATTCTCTGGCTTGAGCTCCTTGCCCAAAGGCAGGGTGGGCACTGGGGCACATAGCAGCAGCACTGACTGGGATGGCTCCCTGTTGCCTGCTTGCCTGAGCCCCACGGCAAAGTGAGCATTGTGGCTAAAGTGAGCATTTTAGCAAAGTGGCTAAAATAACAGTCCTAGCCTGGGCCATTGTCTGAGCCAAAAGCAAAGCAACACAAATAATCTCCATAGCACGTGCTTCCACATGCTGCTGACACCCTTGGAGGATTTGAACCCTGGAGTCACAGCAGAGCTCCAAGAGCCACAGCCTGTCCTTTGGCTGGCTGGGCTTGGCAGCAGCCCTGCAGGGCCACACTTGCCTGTCACAGTGCAAGTACCCCATCTGGCCCCAGAAATGTTTGGTTAGCTCAGTACCCTGCCAACTTTTGCTTTCAGACCCAGCTCCATCTCCAGTGGAGTCATGTACAGCATCCTTTCTGCTCTCACCTGACGTAACGTATGGGTGCTCGTGTATCACCTTCTTTCTTATCTGCTGATGGGGGTATCAAAACACCTGCTCTTAGTCCTAAGCAAAATCTGGCAATGCTCACAGTATGGCTTGTGCATTTGTGTCACAGACATTTTTCACCTACATTGCTGCCCCTGGGATGTGTCAGGCTCAGGTGGTCCACTTCTAGTGTGGCTACACCCCAAATTCACCCAGTCCAGTCAGCCCCAGGTTGTACTGTGCTCAGGAATCAGTCTTGCCTGAGTTTGCCCTCAGTAGACACCAGAGTTAAAGGCATCATCTCACCTCTCTACTACAACCCTTCCAGTATTCTAAGAAGAAACAGAAATCCTTTCTCAGTAAAGAGCCCCAAAAAGGTGTACAACATGATACAGTCCCATGTGAGCAGGATTTCCTGCCTGACATCAGAACATTGCTCAAGAATTATTTAGCTTATTTTTCCTTCTAGCATGCAACATGAAGTTTTCCATTTGTTACTACTTACAAACAAGTATCATGATTAATTTGACAAATAACTCCAGATTGAATATCTCTGGTGGAACTTTTCTTTAAAGACTACATCATTCTGGATTAGTTGTTGGAGAAGGAGAAACAACCTCCTTGACAACAGATAGAAAAGAGCTCTTCAGGAATTAAATAGATTTCTTCTATACCTGTATCATGGTTTAATCCTGGCTGGCAACTAAGCCCTACACAGCCACATGCCCACTCGCCCCTGGTGGAATGAGGGAGAGATGAGAAGGATAAAAGTGAGAAAACTTGTGGGTTGAGATAAAGGCAGTTTAATAAATAAAGCAAAAGCTGTGCAGACAAGCAAAGCCAAACAGGGAATGAATTCACTCTTCCCATGGGCAGGCAGGTGTTCAGCCTTCTCCAGGAGAGCAGGGCCCCATCACATGTAACAGTGACTTGGGAAGGCAAACGCCGTCACTGCAGATGTCCCTCCATTCCTCCTTCTTCTTACAGCTTTATGTGCCGAGACACCACATGATCTGGAATATCCTTTGGTCAGTGTGGGTCAGCTGTCCTGGCTGTGTCCCCTCCCAGGTCCTTGTGCACTCCCAACCTCCTCAATGTTAGGGTGGGGTGAGGAGGAAAAAAGGCCTTGACTGTGCAAGCCCTGCTCAGCAATAACTAAAACATCACTGTGTTATCAACACTCTTTTCAGGAAAAATCCAAAACACAGCCCTAGACTCGCTACCATGAATAAAATTAATTCTGTCTCAGCCAAAACCAGCTCAATCCATGTCCCCAAATTTGGTTATATACATGGATGAAATTTTGTCCCCACAGATCACAGAGATCAGTGGGAATTGCAGTTGCCAAAGTGAAAGGGTTGAGAATCAACCCAAGGTGAAAATTACATTTTTCTGTGGGAATTCTAAATTTTCAACTGTATAAAGCAAGCCTGAGATTTCTCTTTGAACAGAGAATTTCCTGAAGAAAATTCTCTTAATTTTCTTTAACTATGTATATCAATAATGAATACAAGACTAGCAGTCAAGTCCCATGATACTGAATAAATTACTACCCACTGGATCATAAATCAAGTGTTTGCATAATTTGGCTATTTACAAATCAAGTCTCAGTCCAGAAACCACTTTTTCCCAATGCAGTCATTGTAGTTAAGCGAATACTTGGAAAACACACAAGATCTCATCTATTTATCAGTTTCTTTTCAAACAGCTGCTCATATCTGTACTAAAAGGGAAGATGCAAAATGTTCTTGGACTGTATTCAAGATATGAAAATTATCATAGTTACAGTGGGAACAACAGAAACCTCATGAAGGGGATGCAGCTTTCTTTTCACTCACTCTCAGGACACAGATGCCATTGAAACGGAGCCTCCCAGGAGGATGTTTCGAGAGCACAAAGCCAGAGCACCTTTTCCTGGCCAAGGGATGGTTGCATATGGAGCAGCTGGCATATCTGATGGTTCATGCCCAGCTCTGTCCTTACCTCCAAAAAACAGGCCCACAAGTTGCTCTCCACTTCTGGAAGGGGAGTAGTAACATATGCTTCTTCCCTCAAATGCTAGTTTAATGAAGGGATTTGCTGCTAGAAAAAAACATGCTGAGGGACTTTGAGAAAGTTGGGGCAGCACTTACTCCAAAGCCAGCATTGACATGAACCCCTCCAAAAGTACCTGTCAGAGGACACGGGGTGACTCCAGGGAGTTTCTATCTTTCCTTACACTCAGCACAGGAGTTTCACTCTGCTCAATAAACAATTATGGGCCAGAGTCTGCTCAAAGTGGGCGTGTACCCCTAGCCAGAGTGTTGCGGTATGCAGCGTTTCCACTCATGTAAACGGCAGGGTAAGGACCAAAGCAAGGGGTCAGCTTGCTTGGAAGCCATGCCTCCGACCTCATTCCAAACAATTGTGTAGAACCATAATATTGTACTTAGAAATACATTTGAGTTTCCGTGGTCATTTTTAGATGCAATAAACTAATGAGAGCCATGAAAGCTGGAATCAGCCACTGTTCTCATTTCCAAGATAAACATCTTAAAATACATTATGAACAAAATAAACCAGACCAAGTTGCTAGTAAGGTTTCCAAGAGTAGGTGGCTTGTTTTGAAGTTCCATTAATGTTGTTAAATTTGTTTTGGTGCCAGCCTGCCAAGGAAAAATATTTCAAGAGATAACATAAAGGTACGTAGTCAAAGGAAGAATAAACCCATTATTCATCTACTGCAAGGCATTCGGCCACAATGAAGTAAGAGATGGAGAATGGAAAGTTGTTGACGTGTCCGGAAGATGGAGATTACTTTGTGGAACGTAGCACAAAGTTTAGTGCTATCTATTAAAAAAAAAAAAAAAAAGGGAAAAGATTGCTGGGTTGTGGGAGAAGGAAACCAGCTACCCAGAAGACAGAGGAAGCTCCACAGTCACAGCAATATCATCCTGGGTTAATTTATCCAAGTTAACCAGTGTGCAGCCATGCACTTGGGCAGGATACACAAGATATTTACTTCTCACACCTGCAAATCTTTTTCCATCTCCTCTGTAACAACCATTGAAAAAAGTAAAAAAAGAACATCTACAACTGCAAGATACTAGAGGATGAGAATATTCAAATTTTTGAAATTCTGTTCATCAGCACGTAATCTTCAACTTCCAGAGCAGCCTAGGAAGTGACCCACAACTCGCACTGACATCAGCAATCCATTCAAATCTAACTCGGGGGAAAAAGAACTTCAAAGCTAAGGCTCACAACGAAACATGTGAACAGGCTATAGGAGTAGCACTGAGAAACACCCAGCATCACAAGGCTCCTGGGAAAAGAGCAGCTGCCAGTACTTGAATAATACAGCTACTATTTGCAATTCTTACATCTCAGCTTTTCTTTAATTTTATTTTATTTTATTGTTTGAATAAAGAATTAATCTGCTTAACAAGGAATTTAATCCAGGATTGCTGAACAATTGATTTATATTTTATAATTTCACAGAAATAAAGGGAAAGGAATGTCCAG
>VYZQ01056862.1:22913-39950 GCA_013400655.1 Mystacornis crossleyi
TTGAATGATTGTATCTTGTTTTTCCTAATTTTATACATATATATGTAAAATATAATAAATTACATATATTTATGATTTGCCTATAGCTAAATCAATATACTTTATAGCAACATTTAAGAAAGGACTTGCATTCGTTAAACTTCTTTCTAATTTTATCGTTATTAAAAGTCATGTTCAATGATTGTGTCATTCCTGCATGACTGTCTCACTGCAAAACACACTATACTTTTCTGGCTCACACGCGTGGTACTAGACACAACAAACTAACAATAAATAATAGCTAATAAAATTTGTCCAAATCTGATTTTGCTGTTCTTTTTTTGATACTGCTAATCTCCAACAGCAACTGCAGCAGAACAGCATTACAGCTGAAGGTCTGTAGGTGAGCATGTACTCTCAGTCTTTGCTGGGGGAGCACACCTCCAGTCCCTCCAGAGGTGTGAGCTGGCTCTTGCTGCCTGCTGGGAACAGCCAGATTGCCAAAGGGATCCCTCTGCCAACAGCCCCTGCAGGGAATACCTGGAGGAAAACAAAAGGAGGGTTCAAGAAGGGGTGTGAGGTTCTGACACTTATGCTGAAATGTGTCCGTGCAAACTTTTCTGATGATAAAAAGTCTCAAGCTTTGGCCAGCTATAACAAAGCTGAAGGCTCCCTGGCTGAAGGCCTGTGCTGTCAGGGAAGCAGAGTGTTCCAGTGCAGGGACATAGCCTCCCATGAGGTGTACTGCACCACTGATCCCAGTGCTGCTGCCCTCCACAAACTTTCCTTCCCCAAAATGCAGTTCAAGAAGATCATTTTCAGCTGTAACCTGGCAGTGATCCAGCACATACATCTAAAACCACTGAGCATCAGGCATTAAAAAGAGTTCAAATTTTTGAAATAGTTATTGATTAACACAGTGTTGATAAATAAAACTGTTATGTTAACACAACATTTGGCTGCTATTTGACTCATTAGGCCATAACCCATCACCTGTGTCTCAGGACTGTGCAGTGGATCACGCTCCAACCCATCCAGCTTCCTACAGCTTTGGAGCTGTAGTGCTGGATCCTGGAGGCAGAGTCACAGGTATTGTCAGATGATGCCTTTCTGTTGAACTTTACTGCCTGAGTCATCTCACCATTCTGAGAAGCAGGTCTAAGAGGCTTGTTTTACAGACAGGGTGGAAAGGACAGCAGTAGGAGAAGGGAGAGCAGGATTTTCAGAAGTTGCTCTTTTGGAGCTGGGAAAGTGCATGAAAGGGTCCCAAATGAGGCATTTAAAATTTAGAGTAATCCTTCTGCCCTCCAGTGCCCTGAATGGATCTGCATTTGTTTGTCCAGCATGCCTACCAAAGGGGTGTCTGATTTAGTTATCAGAAGAATTGCAATAGTAATACTGATGTTAAAATGATCAGAGAATGTTAATTTCTAGGAACGTTTTTTGAGGTGGATCAGTTTCTCACTTCCAGTGCATTATGCTGTAAATCCCAATACGTAGCTGAGTTATTGCTGATTTACACCAGTGTAACAGAGCAGGTTGTGGTCTGGATATAGCCTGATGAGCAGTAATCACATCCTTCTGCTCCCAAACCACAGGCCTCATCACTCCAGCCAAAGGAAAATTTTCATTCATTTTGATTAATGCATGATTCTTGTTCAGGACTAATTTAGGTACAAGGAAATGCTGAGAAGGTTCTAACCTGACCTTTCAAACACACCTGGTGGAGGCCTTTGGAAGGGAGAAATTTATTTTATTTATAGTTACCACAATACCAATTTTGTGGAAATTTTGTGTCCTCTCATATACAATTGAAGAGAAAATAAGAATTGGAAAAATGAGGTTTTAGAAGTATCGAACAGAAAATAAGAATTGGAAAAATGAGGTTTTAGAAGTATTTGCCCTAGAACTAGTTCAGCATTTCAAATTCCCTATTTGAATAGTTTATATCTGCCATGCATGTGTGTTTTAGCACACAGAGAATTATGTTTCAAACCTTAGCCACAAATTAATCTCCAGTAATCATCAATCCTTGGTAAACTCAAATCTGAACTTCCAGCTCATTAAAAAAAGCTGAACCCAGGTGGGGTTTTGCCTGGTTTTATGTTTCATTGTAAAAACATTGCATGTCCATACTCAGAAATACTTGGTGAACCAGCCTTTAGGCAAGGTTTTTTTCTAGTAGTCAGGAAAGTAAGGTTCTGCTCAGCCAGGATGGCAGTTGCACTGGTTTCTTTCCTTCTTTAAAATACTTATCTTAAAAAACCTTAAGACTATCAATATTTATTGTCAAAAATAGAACCTTTTACTTCCCCTAACATCTGAAGATACTGTGGTTTCTAAGCTGATAGTTGGCTTACAGGTTTTCTCCATCATTTTCTAGATCACACATCCAGCTGATAGGCAGGATTTGAGTGCTTGACTCCACTGATCTGCATCTGATATCTCTGAGTGGACACAGCAGAGTCTCTGCAGCACTAACTGCATTTTCAAAATACTCTCCAGGTCAGGGTCTTACTATTTGCCTCTGGTACCCTCAGATTCTTTCTAATAAAAATTGCCAGAAATATGCTCTGGCACAAATTAGAACATTAATACCTTCCCAAGACATGAGTATTTGATTCTTCTCACAAGAAATAACATTTTTGTTTCGTTGGTTTGCATGCAAAAGCTGAGATTTTAAAATTATTATTAGTATTGTTATTTGAAAGACCAAAGAAGAGAATTTTCAAAATACTTTAGGATGTTAGGGCATATATTTTCTTAAATTAATCCAGTTCATTCAGATTGGTGAAAGGTGTTTAAATCAAAGCCGAGTATTTGATGGGCCTTGGAATCACAGTCAAAAGTGTGTCCCTCTTCAGTACCAGCAAGAGAGTCTTTCTCATTCACAGTCAGAAGCAAGTTAGAGCAGCAAAATCTGCCTTTGCATTTCAAACACAACCAAAGGTAGTCAGATCATACCCCTGAAGAACCAGAAGAATAAGGTTATGTCCTGTGCCTTATATGACCTTTTATAAGGTTGTCCATAAGGGAGATGAAATAAAGATGTTTTAAGCCTTCTAATCCTTGTTAATGTGGATTTTCACTGATACAAAAGTGGAATATACCTTTGACAAAGGGAATAACACTGTTATCGACCTTCTAAGACTGAAGAAGAGAGATAACTAGCTCTTCTTTGAAGAGTTTTCCTTAAGAATAATTACCCAAGACCAAGCTCTCCTGAAGGATTGACTTTTGCAGTGCTTTCTAGTCTGTGGTATAGCTATAGCCCATCTATATCACAGGCCAGTCCATCGAATACAGAAACTTTTGTTCTAGATAAGGGCATTGTTCAATTAGTTACAAGTTACCAGTGTGTCACTACTTCCAGTGCTGTAAACCTGAACATCCCAGAAAAAGAAACTTTAGTCCTGTTCGGGTTTAAAGGTGCTTTCTGGGATTTGTTTGCTGACTGCTTCCTGAGACTGTGGTACACGACTTCAACTCATGAAGAGCAAGATACCATTCATGGAGTATCTGCACCATTGGCCTAGTAGCAAGCTTGCTTTGAAAATACCATGTTTGTAACGATTATAAAGATTTCATCCTCCAACATTTCAGTGGGGCTCTAGCTGCAGCTTTGGTAAACTGATTATTGCTTTTGTTCTGCTCATTGTGCTGAGCCTGTGTAGCAGTGAAGTGATGCACAGAGGACACTTCCAACATTTCCCCCTATACTTTTACTTAAAATGAAATAACTGTGGGCAATGTCAACATAAAGATGTATTAATTACCCATCAAAAATTACTGACTAAAATGCCTTATGCTGTAATAGTTCAACGGAAAAGTAGAGGATTTAACAACAGAAGACCAATCTATCCAGACAATTTTTATCTTTTCTGTTACTTATATCAACACTTATTTCCTTTCCTGTTGCCTTAAGAAAAAAACCTCTTCTACTCTCCAAAGCACAATGTGTGCTCCAAATAAACCCCAAACTCTCACTGCAATGGAGACGTAGCAGTCAGAAAAACACTACAGACTAGATTTGTGGTTTGTACCACACTAGTGGGAATGACGAATGGGACCAAGAAGTCCCATATGAATTAGATGGCCTGAGTCATCTCTCCAGCATTCTGCCCACCAGCTCATAAATGTGCCTCATAGATAGCACCAATATTCCACCTCAGCAGGCAAGGAATTAAAAAGGAAATCTGACTGATATTTCAATTTCATCAGACATTGCCAGAACTGACCCTGGATAAAAAATAAATCTCTGTTTCACAGCCATTCATAACAAAACAACAGAAATTTCATGACCTCCTGAATACAACTTATTTTCCGTGCTGTACTTACCCAGAGCTCATGGAAACTTTGTGAGAGTGGCAGATGACAGAACTGAATCATCATGAATAACTAATTTTGCACCCACCTTCTGAAGTTCCTGTAGATCCTAAAGCTTCCAATGTGCAAAAATGTCATCATTTTCTAGAGCTTTAGGACAAACTTACCTTCTTTTAAATTTTAAACTTCTGTCTTTCAGACCATTTACCAAAGAAAAATATTTGAAACTTATGTGCCTGATAATAGTCTTTGGCTCAGGTTTTTGGCCATTCCTGACTTCCAGGTCTGATTGTTGAAATCTGGTTTGAGGGGAGGAAAGAAAAGAGGAGACAAAACACGGCAAGAAGCCTGGCAGGCATAAATTTTGCTTTCCAGAATGTCTGTGCTTGCAATCAGCAGCCTGAAAAGTTCTGCTATGATCATCAAGAGATGATGTCTATCAATCAGTCTTTAAACACTGCGCATTAGGTTCTCTTGTCGAGGATGTAACTGAATCTACAATTCCCTGAAGGCTGTTTTCAGTCCATTTTACAGCCAAAGGAGGAATAAGGGAAGTTCCTTTGCTTTTCAATACATTAAATGGTGTGGATCAAAGAGATTAGTATCATGGCCTAAAAAGTTATTTTTTAGAGCTATAATAGAATCTATATTGCTACTTTTTTTTCTCCACATAGAATAGTTTAAGACATAAATCAAGTCACAATCATAGTATTGATTGTAGAACATATTTGCAGATGTCACCCCTGTAAAATAAGTGTTTTATTTTCTGGTACTGTAGGATTTTATACATTCTATAGGTTGCATGCGAAATGCATTATATTATTCTCTGAGTTTAGATTTTTTCCAGACGACAGGCGTTACTTTTATGATGCCCTGAATGGAATGACAGAGTAAACTGCCCTGATTTATACTGCATTACACCCAGTGATACTGCTGTCACAGCCGCTGCTCTTTCTCATTACACGTCATACACTCCCTTGCCTAGCTAAGAAATAAGTTGCAGCATTTCCAAATACCAACAACACGAGTTGATTCCCATCATGTGTCTTGCTCATTCACCCTGGGAACTTTTCCATTTTAGACCTCGGTCTATAGCTCCTCTTACGGATGGTTTCCATTCCGTTTCCTTATCTGGGGTATACACGATATCTCATTCTTCATTTTTGATGTACTGTTTGGAGACAAGCACCAAAACAATAAATCATGGGGCTAGGTTATTTTTAGGCCACATTTCCGAATCAACATTGAGACTTTTTCTGAAGAACCTGCACAAGGAACTTATTGTGTGCATACACAAATAAATGACACAATTCAATGGTTTAATACTATCTGCCAAGTTAAACTACCACAGAGCAGCTGTGTACATTTAAAATGATCCCTGGCACTTCTGAAGAGTTCATAAATCAGCAGCAACATACTTTCTTCCAATTAAGAGAGTTAAAAGAAAAAAATCAGAAATTAATGTGTCTAGGACATAAATGACATCTCTATGAATGTGAATCTGAAAAAAAAACAAGAAAGCTATACATTACTAGGATTATAATAATTTTTAAATGCCCATTTTTGTAAGTGTTTCAGTTGTCAGAAGCACTCTTTTAAGGAGGCCTGCTTGAAGCCGACCAGTGATATTAACCCAAATCTATTGAAGAAATAAATGACAGTCATCAGCCAGGCCACAGAAGTACCTCACCAATGCCTCAAACCGTGGCTCCTTCCAATAAGAGTAACATGAGAAATACACCCTGTATGGGCAGTCACAAGCCGTCATTTAGAACTCACTCTAAGAGCAATTACTAAAATTCTACTTATTGCTCTAAAGAATCACATTGTCTGCTTACACTGTCTAAACTTTCCTGACAATCTGCTGGCATCATTTGAATGTTCAAAGGTGAAGGGCCTTGACAGGAAGCCATATGAGGAGCAGCTGAGGTCACTTGGTCAGTTCAGCCTGGAGAAGAGGAGAGTGAGGGGAGACCTCACTGCAGTCTGCAACTTCCTCGTGAGGGGAAGAGGAGAGACAGGCACTGATCTCGTCTCTTAGTGCTCAGGGACAGGACCTGAGGGAATGGCCTGAAGCTGTGTCAGGGAGGTTTAAGTTAGATATTAGAAAAAGGTTTTTCACCCAGAGGGTGGTTGGGCACTGGAACAGGCTCCCCAGGGCAGTGGTCGCAGCACTAAGCCTGACAGAGTTCAAGAAGGGTTATGACAAGGCTCTCAGGCACATGGTGTGACTCTTGTGGCTGCTGTGTGCAAGGCCAGTGATCCTTGTGCATCACAACTCAGGATACTCTGTGATTCTGTGGTCAACAGCACCCACCACACAATTGCTCAGTGACTGTGCCACTGGCTCTTGAACTCTGCTACAGCAAACACTGCAGAAATGCAAAGGCAATAACAAGCATCACTGAATCTTTACCACCTATGGCAGTCTCTTCTGTTTGCACATCCTGCAACTTCTTGCTTTCTCAGCATGCTCATGTGTCTTTTCACAACACTTACTTGGTCTCTTGCTGTAGCTGGGTCTTAGCAAATATATGTGACATAGTTTGTTTGCCCCTGTGACTACATACATTAAAAATAAAAAACTTCTAGTTTAGACTTTACTAAAGGAGGCAGAAGGAAGAATAAGTGCATTAATAAAAATATTTTAAAACTTTAAAAAACCCTCCCCAAAACAACAGTGTTGTACAGAAACCAACACCATTTGACCAAGTCATCTCCCTTGCCTCTCCAGCCATTTCTCGTTGCATCTCCCTTGCCAGCTGATTGTTCAGGTATATTCCAGAAAACTCCATTCAAAGCAACATTGCTTCCTCCCTTTTTTCACTGAATGGTGCCTGTAACAAGCAGAGGGAGCACTGCTATAGTACTGCAGGACACACAGTTCTCACACACATGCAATTTGAGAAACATGTAGGTTGGAAAGGACCTCAGGCATTCACCCAGAACATCCTCCTGCTCGAAGAAGGTTGTTAGAGCAGGTAGTCAACACTTTGTCCAACCAGGTTTTCAAAATCTCTAAAGACAGGGACTGTGCAACCTGCTCCAGGGTCTGACAACTCCTTATACTAAGTTGGGATTTCCTGTTTTCCAGTTTATGTCTGTTGCCTGTCGTCCTTCTGCTCTGCACACCTGAGAAGAGGACTCTATCTTCGTTATACCTTTCTGTTAGGAAGCGATTCCCGGCAGTGGGCATCACAGAAATAAATTTCATTATTACAGTTCATTTACTCAAAACCTAGTATTTCCATTTAAGTACTTCCTAAGATCCATAATTGGTTCTCTCCATGCTCCAGAGAAAGGATATCTCCTTTCGCTCTGTGCTCTGGCAGAACGGAGAACTGATACATGCCTAATTGCCAGTGTGTCTGGAGCAGGCTGGAATCTGATTCCTGTTAACTAAACCATCACTGCGCATTTGAAGTGCAGAACTGATGTTAAAGTGTGTCCCCTTGTTTTAAGCTTGTAGCAACGCAGGCCGTTTTTGCGGTAAACCAAGTGTGGAACGGATAAGATTTGGAGGACTGGGAGACAAGTCTGGGTCAATGCTGCTGTGTATTGCCATACTGAGTCATAACATCATTTAGCTGTAACTCCTCAACTAGCGCATAAAAATTTCAGCATAGTATGATGCTAATTTAATTAGAAATAAAAGACTGGTTTTAATACAGATTTGTAAAAGGTTTTGCAAAAATGCTGTATCACTTGATTCTTTCACAGCATTATTTCCTGTGCCAGCTGTCTCTGCTGACAACGATATGTTTTACAATTCAGACAAGGAGACTTTATGCCTGGAAACCTCTAGGAACTGAACAACGAGATACTTCCAGCTAACTGCATACCCCCTGGAAAGCTGAAAACCATTCAGGACTGCTATAATACACTTTGCAGGTTCTTCATGGCTCACACTCATTTGACAATGAAGAATTGCCATTCTTCAGGTGAAAGTTGATTTATGTACATAATGTGTGGATGTTATGTGGATTCACTTCAGGGGGTGAGTCAGGTGAATCACACACACCAGCAGAAAACGTGCCAACACATCAACGTGTCCCTCAGGGCTTCTGTGGAGAGGATGCTGCACATTAAAAGAAATGGTTTTCATGACTAAGGCTCTCCCTCATTGCTGTACTCTTTTCCAGGCTCTGCAGGAGCAGTCAGAGGATTTGCCTCTTCCATGGTTATGGGTACAGACCAGTCAGGGTGTACTCTACAAGTGATATGAAAACAATTACTATCATCATCGTGTGGTTTCCCCTCCACCTTAGAGCTAGTCAACAGAAGTTTCCAGAGGAAGCATCCTGTGACCAGCAAACCAAACTGGATAATGATGAGCAAGCGGAGGCAGTTTCTAAATTTCCAGCGACAGAGAAATAGATAGACTGAGCCTATCACTCGTACAAAAGTAGTGGACAGGGCTGAGCCAAGTAATGGGCTTAGACACCTCAGTCCCCACTGTTAGATCCCATTCTCAGTTCCAGCTTGCCCATAAAGCAGATATAATACATTAGTACACTGGAACCCCACTTATCAGTACAACTTATCAGTACAACTGTACAACTTATCAGGCCAGATCTTAACAGCATTGAACTGCTTTGTCTTGCCACAGATAAGCAGGTTTTTACTCAGCTGAGCCTAGCCCCTGCTGAATTCTAGTAAAAATATCACTGAAATGGGGGAGCAGGTCAGGAAATAGCATGGAAAGCAGAGTTCAGGTGATACATTGCTATTTAGGTACAAAACTATGATTCTGCAATATATGCTTAGCTGAGCCCTGTAGCATCAAGCTCTGATGGAAGCAAGTGCCTTCCTACTTTTAAAAAAATTTTTACAATTCCCTGGCAGCTACATCTGCCAGGGTTGCAGGGGACCTCAGCTCACCTGTTAACCAGGCAGAGAAACTAGCATCCAGAGAAATTAGTGCCCAGAGAAGATGCTGCAGAAGGCCCACACAAACACAGCCTACTCTGTTACCCGGCTTTGATTCTTCACAAGCCACAGTGAAAACTGCCAGATGGTGCTTTTCGGTGCTTTCACAATTACCCACCAGGAGAGTGCTCTTTGGAGTCTCGGGTAGAAAAGAGACTCTTAACCCTTATTGTTGGACACATCCCTTGAAGTACCTGTGGGAGGGGAGCCTCTCCTGTAGCACTGCAGAAAGGACAAGGTTTAAGATCCATGGTGCTCCGTGTCTGGGCAGTTCTGCATAATTTTGATTGCAGGGCCTTCTTTCCTAGGGCAACTCAGCTTTCTCTGTGCACATCCTGGGAAGGTGGAGAGCACGGCAAGTGTTCCAGAGAGCAGACACCTAAAACACTGACAGATAGGTCCTCTTCTGGCCCTAACACTTAGGAATCAATTCCCCTTTGGGAATAAAAAAAAAAAAAAACACCTACAGTTTAATGTGATAAAATGTTTCATACTTTCCAGTAACTAAATGAGTAGGAAACGGAAGAATTTCCATTCTGGAAAGTTAAAGAATCGTTATTAGTAAATGCAAGTAATGCTGCAGAGTTTAAATTTCTGAGGAAGTCTGTGTTTATCTTGGGGAAGATAGTAGAGCTGATCTGTTTTCTAGATTTTCATGGCCCTGATGAAGTAATATTTTGCAAATGTTGTTTACAGTTTCTGTCTTACAAAGCCGTATTATGTATATATGTATGTATACAAGTATCTATATCTCCTTAACTAGGCATTCTATAGGGAATCCAAATAGCATGTGAAAAGCCAAAAATGCTTTTGCAGAATATATATCTTGCTTTGCCTGTAAATATCTGACAGAGATAAGAGATTTATCTGATTATTTTATGATTATTTTTCTTCTTCACTGTTACAGCCAGCAGGTTTAAAAGACAAAATTTTAGTTAAAGCACAAAATATGCAGACTTCCACATAAAAAGTGGTATGATAAACACAAAATGCTTTCAAACGATCATAATTTTATCCAATTTAAAAAAAAGACACACTTCATAGCTGTAGAGCAGCACATGGTTAGATGGAAAGAAAATTCCACTGAGTATTTTATCAGCTGGCTGCCATTCTCTGTATGCGAGCCAATAAAAATGGAGAATTTTATTGAGAAGCAATAATTTCCTCTATATCAACTCTTGCAAGCACTATTACATCAAACCCCAAATGTGCTCACAGAAACAAAACACCCTTTTAAATGTTTTCCTAAGATATGATGCAGCCATTCCATCTATCATTTGGACCCCTATATTTTAACCAAACATGCTCATATTGAGGAGGCAGAGGTCTGAGCTGCAGACAGCACAGCTATGCAGAAGGACTACAGGCTTTGTAAGGCTTTATGTAAATTGTTTGTTTGTTTGTTTGTTTGTTTTAAATTTTGGGGTTCAAAATAGTGAGCTACCTTGGATGTGATATAACACAGCTCAACAAGGAAATGGCAGGAAGAGCACAATTTTATTGAACAGCTCTTCTTACATAGGGAAGGGATGTGAAAAGCTTTTCAACACAGGAAGCCATAGTCACTTCCTTGACCAGAGGCAACACTTCAAACCAAATTAAATACAAGTCAGCTGACTAGAAGGGCACCTGCATATTCCCAGAACCATTAATCTATTGGTCTCTGGGACCTGACCATGTGAACCAAAATAGAAGTCTAATAATTTTTGATGACCTTAGAAGGCATTAGAACCGGCCCACAACCATTTATGCCTTTACTGCAAAGCTTTGCTGATGTGCTGTATTTAAATAATCTCCCATTTTGAAGCTGGCTGAGATGGATAAGAAGCTATCTCTTTGACTTTGGACTCAGCTGGCTACAATAAATAAATCCATTCTTTGTTTATATATATTTTTTGTCCATATAAAACTGCACTAACTCTGCAGGTACTCAAAGCCCAGAGGAAGCTATTACAATATGTCAAAGTGACCATTCTCTTGCCATCAGTGTCAATTTATGTTACTACTTTTGGTCAGTGGCTTAGTTAGAACTGAAGGCAAGCCAAGAGATAAAAATTAGGAATAACACCCTAACAATGCGCAGATGCATTCCAGCCTTAGGTAAAACCAGGAATAATAGTAGCAGACAAAGGAAACTCCTTCCCCTCCAGTGGGTGGCAGTGCACAGGCTCCAGTACTCTCTGGGGCTCTGAACTAAATGCATATCCCAACATGGAGGTAGTGTTTGGTCTTCAAAATAAAGAGATGGAAGCCAGGTGGGAAAAGTGCTGTGCTTTCTGGATCTCCTGTTTCTAGCTGTGAAACCCTGGTTCTGGAGTTTGGTGGAGTACAAAGCCCGTGCTGCCTGAAGCTGATTGAACCCATGGAAACCATGAAATGACCCAAGTCAGTGCCACGCAAATGTTGAACTATCTCACCTTAAAAGCCTCATTCAGCTCTTGTTCTTGTTCTAACTGCTGACCACCAAACTACCCACCAGAAAACAGCCCCAAACCCTGACTGGGTTCTGGAACTACATGTCAGTGCTCCAGAGCCAAGGTGGTGGGAAGTCACATTATATCCTAATAGGAATGCACTTAGGAAACTCTGCTCTAGGCTCGAGAACTCACACTTGTTTTGAGTAACCAAGCAGTTAAACCTCAGTCAGCATTTTTTCTTTAAAGCCCTTAGAGGCAACAACACAACCTTTTCACAGTATTTGTGGCCATATATCTATCGCCATCTGAAAAAACCCTCAAACTGGGAAAATATGCAGCAGGAAAATATGTCCTTCTTTGCCTCTTGATCAAAAGCTTTTAATGCAGCTGAATCGGGCACCAATAAGTGAACACTGATCATACCAGCAGAAAGAAGACAGCAGTTGACACCAGTAGGAACAGCAGTGGTGTGTCATCTCATTTAATGATCCACTGCTTTTGCACTTGATATTTACCTCTTTGAAGCTGAGTGCCATCCCCCAGTGATACATCTTCCTTTCTTCTTCTTGCAGACTCAATAACCATGGTAAGGTTCATTAGCCAAAGTAAAGTTTTCTCCAATTTGTCTGCAGCTGGCATTCCTGTATAACATAAAATGAAAGAAACCATACAGTGGTCCCAAAATTAAGGTCCCAGCAGTATATAAGCAGAGTATTTGGTTTTCTCACGGGTACCTAGCCTGGCACTGGGGACAGGGGGATGGAGCCCTATCACTGAATCCCTGATACATCTTTACAAAGGTCTCCAGTGAGGTAATTTTAAGAGGTGCTGGCTGTGTTTAACTTGACATTGAGGCTCTATTTCATGGTGAAATAGGTCCCTAGGAGCACTGGCAGCCACAGTGTTTTCTCTGCAATGATCATTGTAGGTAACTGCAGTGCCACTGGCAGGAGAGGGCAAACAGAGGGAGTGAGAGGAGCTACCATTCCCTTCTGAGAGGAGAGACAGGAAGAGGAGGAGATGCTCCAAACACTAGGCTTGGGTGTTGCCTTCTCTTCCCTTCACTAAACTGAGCCAGATTTAGACACACAGTGTTCTGAAGAAAAAAAAATTTAAAAAACCAAAAAAAAAGAAATGAAAGGAGTTTCTCTAGAAAAATGTTGAAATGAAATATTCTGGTTTTTCAAGTGTTCAAGTGTTTCCTCCATGTTCTTGACTGAAAACATTGCTAGGAATTTAACCTAAAGTCTCAGATAGTTCAGTCAATCCAAACCTGCACTTCAGGGAATAGAGACACCTAACATATGTCAGTGCAAGGCTGCTGACCGTTTTTCCAAACAGAATACTGGAGCTCTCATGTGTCACTGAGAGCTTAGAGTATAACAAATTTCTTTTTGTTTTTAGCAATTTCCTTTAGTGCTCAGTGAATTACCCTGTCACACATTCAGCAACTTGTTTTCATATTGCTACAAGCAATTCTGCTGGATGAAATTAATGTAGTAAAGTCTATTCTCAGTTTTTATTAAGCTCTCTTGGCTGAGGAAATATCAATATTTATTAGGAAGATGGGGGAGGGAACGCAAGCACAAAGGTTTCACTTTTCTCTCTTGTATCTAAAAAAAAATAAATTAAAGTATTTAGTTTCATGAATGACAGATCAGTTGTAATCACAAAAATTTCAGGCTTCTTATGCTTTGAAGTTAACAGAGCTGGCACAGGCAGTACTAAAAAAAGAAGCAAATAACCTGGAAGAAATATAAAGGCAATGAATACTGTTTAATGATGTGACTTTGGAGACACCTATGTAAGCAAAGTAATTAAAACTCAGGGAGTAGGGAGAACAGGAAGAAAACTGAGAAGCAGTAATTAATTAAAAATATTATGATGCTTCTCGCTGCAAATTCTGTAGTTTTCACAACACAGTAGAAGCTAGAAGTAGTGCCTTGTAGCTTCAGGATGCTGATCTCTGCAGGATATAGACACCTACTCAATAAAGTATATATAATAGATGAATAAAAGAAACAATTGTTTCTACTTCAGCATGATGGTGTGATGGTGAACTTTGATGGCATCCTAGTAAAACACATAACATTTATTGCTGTGATAAACTGCTCTTGAGAGAGTGATTTCCCTGCCCTCCCAGCTGGAGCTGTCGTACTGCAATGACAGAGTGGGTAAGGAAGGGACGGAACAATAGAGAAGTCAAGGAGCTGGAGCCTGACCTTAACAGAGTGGGTGGTATTTGCTGCAGTCCAGAAAAGCAAATAACTCACTCAGAGGTGATAGATTTTACTGGAGAGTGGAAATAACAAAGCTGAGAAATAAAGAGGAGCAAACATGGTATGAAAGCATATTAAAGTAATTGAAGAAGGGAATTTACTTGTCAATAGACTCAGCTATTCAGGAGGGAGAGAGAGGGGAAAAAGCAAAAGAGGGGTGAGAGAACAGAGGAAAGAGGGACAGAAAAAGAAAAAAGAGAGAAGAATGAAAAAGGAGGAAAAAGGGAAAAAAGAAAAAAAGAAAAAATAACAAGGCTCACAACTGCAAGGTGTTCTTGATTAAATGCATCACTCAGTGACATGTCCAAAACACACCAACCCACTTCATGGAACACCTCGCCTGACAGCAAGGGTGTAATTGAGTAGTTGGTACTGGAAAATTTGTTTCTGTTTTCCCTTTTTGAGACTAGGGACTGCAGGGACCTACAGCCTACAGAGAGGAGCAACATCCTTCTTGGTCTCCGTCTCAGTCAAGAACATGCAGCAGCAAACCCAGGTTTTGAAAGCGGAGGGAACTTGTTTTAAACTTTTCTTTTGGGGCATGAGCGTGTGTAGAGCAACTGCTTGTCTGCTTTACTCATTCATTCCCACTGCCCTCTTTTCCAGAGCATGGGAAAGGCCAGAGTTCTACTCAATGATCTAAAAAATTAAGAGTTGCTGTGGTACTAGTGACTTTAATCCAGTTACATTTGCTGTGTGCAAACAAAATATGATATGGGTGGCAATATGTATACTGGGAACTTGAAAAGGTGTCAGTTTTACAAAGCTGAAATAAATCAGTGACTTGACTGACTGAAGAGTGGTATTGTTCAAGGATATTCTAGCTGCTTAGCAAAACATCACAGATTGATAGGAAAAAGTAATCTGACTGAAAGGAGACATGGAAGCTCCAATAAATTATAGATATGCAAAGAGAAGAAAAGGAAAAAAAAGCATCAGTGTAGCGAAGTTACAAATTTATGTCTCTCATAACGGGTTTAAAAAGGGAGGTAGAAAAATTGATAAAGTACCATTGTCTATTCCGTAGGGGNTGTTGCTGGAGACTACAGATACCCAAATATCTTTAGACGAGCAGACAAGAAAGAGCTGATGCATAAGACATTGATAAGGCACCACAGCTTACACACCTAGACATATTCAGTTCCTAGAAGTTATGGACCATGAAGAAGCTGCTGGCCCCTGCAGAGGCTGTGTAGTCTCCTGTGCCTTGTGGCATGAGTCAGACCTAAAGACGGACTTGACTGAAGAGAATTAGAAGCAGTGTTACACACTGTGACTGGCAAATTGACATCATCTTCAGACTGTTCTTTGCTCGGCATGATGAAAACCAGGGGCTGTGCTGATGGTCACTGAAGGTCATCAGATTAGATGTTTCTAAGCACATTGAAGAGTTTTAACTTCTTTCTGTTCTAGAGAGAATTGTAGGACATAAGAATTACTCCATGAGTCACATAATTAAATATAAGGATATGGCCATATACCTCTGCTGCTGATTATTATTTTTCTTTTTCTTAAAGCAGTGTCTCTCAAAAAGCTCAGTGGCAACCAGCAACTTTCTTATCCCACATTCTGCTCCATGGTCTCCTCTTCCTGCCCAGGCTCTGAGGTGTGTAGGGAGAACTCAGTCACCAGGATGCTCTAGAACAGGCTGCAGCAGTCCCACCACCAGACTATGCCACTGTGTGCATTCCCAGGGGTGGTCTCCCCATCCCCAGCAGCAGACCTGGCCCAAATATCCTGCCTTTAAAGGAGGGAGGGTTGATGTTAGTTGGGACTGAGGGGACAGGGCGTTTGGGGAAGCCCAGTGAAAGACAAGGCAAGTGCACCTGAGAGGTGCTGCTCCCCCGGGTGCCCAGAGGGTCGTGGCAAAACTGCTTCTCACACCCTTGTCTCCATCCTCGTTTTCCCTTTCCTGCCAGCATTGAGAATCGCACTTCTCAGAATATTTTCCTCCCTTTTTTGTTGCAATTACCCTGCCAGTCAGCAGCAGGCTCCTTGTCCTCCACTCAAAAACATAGCATGGTATAAACAACCTCTTCTGGAGAACGAAAAAGGAGAGATAATTACAGCAGCACAAAGACATAGATGGGATGTTCAGTTCTGTGCACATCTAAGAGGAGTATGATCTCCAGCTGCAGTGAGGCAGCATTTCCTTTGCATCTCTAGATTACATTAATGCATTTTGTGCTGGAGAGGCTGTGCTAGCAAGTTGTTCATTCACTTGTGCAAACTACAGACACCCACCAGGCACAGAACTCCTGCAAGACTTCTTCCCCTTTGACCCCAACCCCAAATGGTGTGCTGCAGTACACAGCACCGTTCTGTAAACACCATCACTCAAATCAGCACTTTTTCTGTCCAATTCATATAATTTTGTTTTCATACCCTATTTTAAAACTATATGTGCTTATATATATGTATATATATATATATTTACCAGAGTAGTTTTTATTAATGAATCCTTTATGTCTTCAACTCCTGCAGAGCTGATAATTTGCTAGAAAAATTATAATGGAAGGATCCCATGGAATGCATTAAAACCAATTTACAATTTGTTTTTTGTCTTTGCACACAGTCACACACAGACTTTGAGTGTGCCAGTTGTTTGAACCGAGTTCTTTTAATCTTTTCATCTGTACCAGAACCAAATCTGCACCCAGTTTGAGCTGCACCATATAGCTGTGACTACTTAGGTAAGTCATATAATACCATCTTCTCCAGCAAAAAAAAAAGCACTTCCCTTTGGAAGAGAGACATAAATCTCCCCGGAGAGTGAATTTCAAACCTCTGGGCTGCTGGATTGCCTGAATGCTTGCTGAAAGCAGACATAAAAAAAAGAGCCTGCATTTAGGAATGGCACGGATGGTTGAAGCATTTCCTTCTCCTCTCGCACTCAGATTGCTCCAGGTATTGTTCAGCCTTGGACACACTGACTATCTCGGGGAATTCGTCCTCTCTGATCTGGGCTATCAAAATTGTTCTGGGCTGCTGGTCCCTCAGCAGGACCCCTGGGAGCAGAGGGTGCTGCAGGTGAGGTTTCAGTAAGACACAGCCCCTCTTTCTCAGCTGGCAACCAACTTGTCTGGCAGAGGAAGGCTCGGCATGGC
>VYZQ01056862.1:48004-62115 GCA_013400655.1 Mystacornis crossleyi
CCTAATAATAGTAACCATCGGACTAAACCTCCCCCAACAAGCAAACCCAAACCAAACCAAAAACCAAACACAAAACCCCAACAAACCTCAGAATGAATCTGGGGTGAGTTCACCAAGAGCAACGCTTCCATCTAAACGGCAATGCGGAGAGATGGGGAGGCAGACAGGCACTCCCAGCTTTACCTGCCTGTGCAGATCCTCATTCCAGGACCGACTGTTACTGACAGCAGGAACTATCTCAGCAGCTCACAACAAATACATATTCCTCCTAATTAACTGCCACAAAGTCACCAGGTTTCTGAGTGGGGCTCTCCTTGCCACCACCATTTGATAACAGTGCTCAGTCAGATCATTACATGCCAACGAGAGCAAGGCCAGTACTTTGGGGAAGGAGAAATCCTGTTTTTGGGGCATGTATGTGCACATGCTGGACAACCAGCAGACCTGATTTGTACCCTGGACTTTGGTCATCCAGACAATTCACTCTTTGCACTATCCCAAGTGCAAACTTTACATGCTGGGCACAAAAGTGGGTCATGAGCACAAAAAAGGGTGTTGCTTTCTCCCCTGCAGGATATTGCTCAGAAGACCAGTGGCACAGGAGGATCAGCTGGCTGGTTTGCTTATATCATTTTATAGAATAAGCTGAGTTGGAAAGGATCCACAAGGAACAATGAGTCCAACTCATGGCCCTGCACACAGCAGCCCCAAGAGTCACCTCATGTGCCTGAGAGCATTGTTCAAACACTTCTTGAACTCTGTCAGGCTGGTGCTGTGACCACTTCCTTGGGGAGCCTGTTCCAGTGCCCAACCACCCTCTGGGTGAGGAACCTTTTCTTAATATCCCACCTAAACCTCCCCTGACACAGCTTCATGCTGTTTCGTCAGGTCCTATTGATGGCCACCAGAAGGCAGCTATTGCAGCCCCCCCCCCACCTCCCCTTGTGAGTAAGTTGTAGACCCCTTTTTTCAACATTTTCATAACCGATTTTGATTTTAGAAGCACTGTGGCTGTACCTGATACGAAGGCATCGCACTGTGGCGTTTCACAGATCCATGGAACTATTGAAAGGGATTTTTGGAAGTCACAGACTGCATTTGTCCAGCTCAAAGAAGGGGAAACTTAAGCTAGACCAGGCAGTTCAATGTCTTTTGCTAGGAAGTTTTAGAAACCTCTCAGGTGAAAATCCCAAAGTATCTCTGATTTTTTAAATGGATATAATGAATACAATTATTCTGGTAGGACTCTGTGTGTGTGTGCACAAGAAAAGCACACTCGAAGGCCACCATGCAAGCTGTTGAGAAGCCACAGTACTGCCGTAGGTGATTTTCCAAACTAAGGGAAAGGAAAACCTGATTACACAAGGTTAATACAGTTATTTTAATTATTGTCTTTTACATGCTGCAGGTGTTCAATCTGATGCCAATTACTTAATTTCATTTCCTTTGTGGGATGCAAAGGGGAGCGATCAGAATTTAAATATTCACATCTTCCAAAGGACAGAGGCTGCTCATAAACTCAAAAAAAGCAGAGACTTAACCCTGAGGCCTCCCCAGGTTCTGACAGTAAAAGAAATGCAAGGTGCTGTTAGAGACTGTCCAGCAGACGAAGTGTGGATATCCCAGCTGAGGGTTGCTCTCTCTCAGGATGAAAACACGACCTGTGGGTACCAGCTCTCACAGGCTACAAGTCGCCATTGCCTCAGGGCAGAGCAACAGGGAGGGCTGGGCAGCGGGAGGCAGAATAAAATGCACCATATTATCTCTAAAAATATGGATGTTTGTACTATACACACACGCTGTATGGCCACTATGCTATCAAAATAATCCTATGGACAGGTTTACAGTTATCCTGATGTAAATTCTCCAGGCAATGGAAAGTTTGGGGTGTGGTTAGCACTGTCGGAACAAGGTTAGCACTGTCAGAACAAGCAAAGAACCAGCACAAAGTCACATATGAGCCACCTGTCTGATCAGCTAAAAAGGTTGTGTTCAAGTCAGGCTTTAACTAATAAAAATAGTCTTAAAGGAGAATCAATTTTGAATAAAGTCAAACAGCCTGTTTAAAAATGTCAGTAAGGAAAGCCAGTTCTGCATTTTAATATTTACCACTGCATTTTGAAGATGAAGTTGTCCAAAGCTGATTATATAAACCTCAATCACTGTCTTCTCATGTAGTAATGAGGTACAATTTCTGCAGTGTGCTTCCTGTGATGCCTCCTATTTCCTTTCTGATTTACACTGCTGGTGTACAGTTTAAATCACACCTACCAGAATCTCTGCAAGCTAGATGTCTTCAGACCTTCAACTAGGCCATGAACTTTAAAAAATATTTTCTACCTTAAGGAGTAATCCGGCAGGAGTCTTGAATTTTGTGTTCTTAAATGGCAGAATTGGCATCCTTCCCAAATTCAGTAGCATTAGGGGTGTTCTCTCTCTCCATCGCTGAAGAGACAAGCGCACTGCTGTGATTTCCTTCCTGTCAGCGAGGTTCAGGAAGGATGAAAGGAGTGGTGCAGTTCTGCAAACTTCAGACTTAATACCTACAGGTCAGGATCACTGTTCAGGGTCATGATGATGGCTATAAGAAACTGAACACCAGCTTCACTAAATGATAGCTTTTTCTTCTGTGGCAGTTGTATTTTTTTACGTTGGTCATTAATATCTAAAGCAAATAATTATTTAGGATATATTTTTACTTTTGACAGGGTGAAAAAGTTTAAAGAATCTATTTTTCTTACTAGCCCAATCTCCCACTTACCTACTCTGAAACTGCCTGGCTCACTAACAAAAATATTCTGCTCTTCCTCCATCCACAGACAGCTCCATAAAAGACAAATTAATATAAGCAAATATTGCTTACATGAGTAAAAGGTTGTAGGATTAGACACCAATCGCACAATATGGAGAACGGGGGATCAGATTCCTCTGAAAAAAGATCAAGGGCATATTCCTGCAAAGCTTGAAGGAAGAGTTCAAGCAAATCAAATAGAGAACTTTTCTCAGAGAGCTACTTGCATGAATGTGACGAGACCACGTTCTTGCGTATTATGTGAACTTAGATGCTTTCAATGACAATGATACGGTGTTTGCCTCCTAGAACTAAAAAATTACTTTATATTCTAGAGAATCTTGCTATAACTTCTCATTTTTCTTTGTAACCAAACCCAACTAATTTTCAAGAGGCTGATGCTTAATAACATATACACAAAACTAGCTCTGAGAGCCCTGAAAACCCCTGGTATATTTAATCAATAAGATCTCACATGATGGATACAGACTTTTTATCTTCCTGAACCGTGTAGTCTTTCTCTGCCTTTTAAGGTTGTGCAGGAACACCTCCATCATCAGGCAACTACATCACACTTTACGCTTCACAGACTAATCTTTATTCACAAACCCTTTTCTTTGGGAAAGCCGTCAAGGAAGGAAGTTCCTCAGCATTCTGACCTCCCCTCCCATACATGTCTCACATATTTTTAACAATGATAACAGACCAAGGGCAGACAGTTCCAGGGAGATGGTATGGGGAAACATTATCCCCCTCATCCATTAGCCACTCCAAGCAGAACCAAGCCTTGGGGTTTAAATTTAAGACAAATCCCAGCAACTGAGCAGCCAGTGCCAAAACAACCTATAAATGACGTGTAACCACTTCAAAGCATAAACTGGGAAAATAAAAGCCCAAAGGAATATGTGATGCCTACCCAAGTGACTTTTTTAGAAAAATCGTTACCTGCCTAGTGATTAAGTGTGAACAGCTAGGGATAAGTTGTGGTCAGTCCAAGGCTGATTTATTCCACTCCAGAATCCACCTTTGATATACTCCTTTAGTGTGCTGTTAACAGTATTCATACTTTTACATTTTAAATGCCTTGGGGGTCTGGGTGGTGGTGTCTGAGCTTTACATGTGATAGGACAGGGATAGAACTGGAATAATAAATAAAGATAAGAAAAATTAGCAAATCAGCTATGCTTAGGTTTGTTTTTCACATGAAATTAGGCTCATCAACAAGTAATATGAGAGCAGAAATGAATCCTTATCCAATAGGAGAACTTATGAGGTCATTAATTAGGTTAGATTGACCATGAAGAAGGCAAGCAAAGAAAAGAACATTGCAGTAAACACCGTAGGAGTATTCAAACCACAAGAGTCTTCACACTTTTCAGCAAAACCAGCTTTATGGAATACAATTAACAACAAATTACATTCCTATTGGATACTAAAAGCCCTCTAGAACTGGCAGAATGAGGACTAGGATTTAAGTAAGCCTTCCTATGTTTATTAAGTTGGTGAGAAAGCAAACCCGAGATATTTAATGCAAACAGTTTTCAAGCAGGAACTTCTCATGATGACGTTATAAATGGTGACTATTCACCACCTAGAAGTCAGTTTGCTGCTTTGCATGCCAGTTATTTTCAAGGACAGGTTTGCCAAACTGCACGAGCTCTTTTAGTGACAGTTAATATTTCAGGGTACAAAACCAGTCCCTGAATTGTGCGTGCTAACCTGCTGGTACTGACAAAAGCAACCTGGTAACACTGACTCAGAATTATACCAGTTCAACAGTGAGGAACAGGACTGGCAAGAGGGGTTAAAAGGAAGTACAACTCAAATAATCATTTTCACTTGAGCTGTGAATCCCAGGGAGACAGTCTCATTACAGCACAACAAAACCAATAAAAATATGCAGTAAACAGGGACTAGGTAACCTTTTGAACTGGTTAACCAGCTCTCTCCCTAACGAGCATGCCTCAAGAAATGTGACGAATGCTCACGCTTGGGTTGTCACCCTATGGACAGAAAGGTTCCTCTGCAATTGTTTCTGAACTATTAAAATAGAAACCATAAAGCAAAAAAAGCCACAAAGTGTTATTAATCTAGTGGGAACTCTGCTGCAAATGTATGCCATACAGGCAATTAAATTTTTATGCTAAGATATATACACGAAAGCCAGATGAAACTGTTTCCATAGTTTACTCCCACTGAGGTGTCCTGCAAATGTGGCGATGAAATATTTTAAGGAGAAAGGCTATGTCCTCTAGGATAACCCCACTTGGGCAGGAAAGTTGGACCAGATGAGCCACTGTGGTCCCTTCCAGCCTTCTCTATTCTGTAATCCTCTGTAATAAGTCCTGATTAATTTGGTGGTGAACAGGCTTAGGGCAATATATAGAAAATATTAATTTTATATAAATATTTACATAAATACACACAGATCAAATTATTTTTTTATTTTCCATGTGTTGGGTATAGCTTAAGCTTAATGAGTGCCAAGGTTGTTGAAGACAACAGTAAATTGCTTCATTGCTTTTGCTTTATGCAAACTTGTCCTTTTCTTGGGCAACTTACTGTCATCTACTAGTTCTATATTGAAGAGTTGCATAATGTTTACCTAACACTCAACTGTCAGGTCTTGCTAATACAGTCAAGAGGCTGTGCAAAGATTATAAAGCAATAATTCAGTTTTAGATATTCTGAACACGATGCGTTTACGTGTCCATTGAAGCAGGGACAGTCTGGACAGTGTTTTTGACAATGTTTTGGATTAAATTCTCAGTCATTCCAGCGACCAAGGATGACTGCATAAGAAGCAGGTGAGGACCTATTATACACATATATTATATACTGCATAAAAGATACCTAGTACAGAGGTGTATTATTTTCAAATCTTGGAAAAACAGATATACTGTAAGATAACAACTTTAAATGTGAAGTTAAAAGCTGTGCAAACTATTTACAGTGATGACAAGAAACATGCAACAGTGAAGTAGTCACCTAAGTACCTTTGAAGGAGCTACCAAGACTGTTACTCATGGAAACCAAGATATACTCTTTATTGACTTGAGGATTACCAAAAAAGGCATATGAAGACATAATTTTATGACTTGTTTTCCTATTGAATTAGCATATATAAATATTGAAAAATAAAATAATATCAGAAGAGTAATACACTTTACTGTAGCGACATAGGGAATAATGTAAAAAGTATTCCTTGCAAGTTGTATACCCCAGCAAGAGAATAATTATCATGCCTGTTCAGCTTCTGCTCAGAAATAAAGATTGATTAGATGAAATTCATTTTTCCACAAATAACATTCTTTGTGGATTTTCCCGGTTTATGATGACAGTAAACTACAAGAGTAAGTGGTCTCCTTTAGCAGTTAAAGCTGACTAAAAATCAGCTGCACTAACATATGTTACAAGTAAGACCATGTTATTTGTCTCTGTTGACGGTCAAGTCTAATATCATTCAAAAAAAGGTTTCGGCTGTGATTTGCAGTTTTGTTACCCAAAAGTCCAGGGAGCACTTTCTCAGTGTCAGTTATGAATGCAATCTGTAGCTTGTACACATAAGACATTGACATTTTGTCTTGTTTTGAGTGCAGAATAAAAGTCCAGATTTAAAAGAGATTTCAGTAAAATTTCCCTTCATTCATTACACTAAAGAAACAGAGGCAGTATTTCACCAAGGGGCCACAGCATACTTAACACGGCCCTTCCAGCAGCAAAGCACGCTGTCTCACTTTGAATGGAGAATGCTGCAGACTGTGGAGACGTTCCTCTCTTCATTTCCATCCTCAGAGCCATGTCTGCCTGAGAGCCAAAGATCTGTCTTTTAAAAACATGTTTCAAAGGGCTGCAGAATGCAGTGTCTGCCAGCAGCAGTAATGTTTGGGTGAAACCTCTGAATTCCCTGTATGGGTCTTCATCTGGGGTACACACATAGGTGTAATTAACAAGTCTCTACAGTCTTCATCTCACCAGATATGAAATAACACAGACACCATTAGCTCTATTAACACCAGTGGATTTGCTAGCCATTTTGTATTATCCCTAAAGCTGGTAGTATTTGCTATCAGTAGCTGTAGGATTCATAAAGACTGGAAAAAAATATCTGCAGCTCTGCTCAGGAGATACAGCCCTTTGCAGGTACAAAACCTTTGCAAATCAATTTGAAGTTACCAAGGGACCATGTAATGAAGCTAAAGGTAATAGTTCCTTGGATGAAAGAGGCCAGAGGGACAACTCTGAAAAAATAAGGCGAATACTTACGAACCGTCACTATTACTCTATGTTAGTTATTAGAAAAACAAATCCTCTTCCTGTCAATAGACATCTAAAATGACTTCATTATTACCTATCAACAAATGAAGAGGTTCTGCTGAGATTCAAAGGCAATAGACCTTTCAGCTTTTACACCCCAAAACTATTCCTGGCAGGTAAAGCAGGTGGAAGCATGTCACTGTGAGATTAACTGTGACTAAGTGCTGAGAGTCATCCAACTTCTATCACAGCATCTACAGTTTTCAGAAAGCTTTTGGTAAAAATCGCTCATCAGAGGCTCCCAAGGAAACTAAATTGTCTATCCTTAATGTTCAGAAACAAATAGTTGCATACACAATCACTCGCCACAACACAGGGTAGCTGCTGTTCTTTCAAGGCATCTGGACTGTGACCTGACAAAGAGTGGTAGGGACAGATAGGCAGTCTGCAAATAAAAGATTTGCTTTGTAACACCACAATTACAGAAGCACACTCAAGATGGTGCACTCAGTATGGATGACTACAGTTCAGAGCCTACGCTGCACTGCTGATTTTCATTTGAGCAAGGGGCTGAAATCACAGAGTAGATGAGGTTGAAAGGGACCTCTGGAGATCAAGTAGTCCAACTTTCCCACTCAAGCAGGGTCAGCTACAGCAGTTTGGTTTAGCCTGTATTCAGCTGGTGTTTTAATATCTCTAAGGAGATCTCCACAGTCTCTGTGGTCACTGTTTTACCTTCCTCACAGTTAAAAAAGTTCTTTAGATTTTTGAGGTGGAATCTCCTGTGTTCAAGCTGGTGTCGATTGCCTTTTGTCCTGTCACTGGGCACCACTAAGAAAAGTCTGGCTTCTTCTTCTTTACCCAACCCCACTAGGTATTTTTAGACAGAGAGAGACACACACACAAGATTGATCCTTGACATGCTTTCTCCAGGCTGAAGAGTCCCAGCTCCTCCAGACTCTGTACAATAGATGCTCCAGTCCCTTAATCACCTTTGTGGCCCTTCACTGGTTTCACTCCAGTTCATCCACATTCCTTTTACACTAGGTCACTCAGATCTGGACCCAGCATTCCGTGTGTCTCACCAGTGAAGAGGGGACGGACCACCACCCCAGCTTGCTGACATCACTCCTCCTCATGCAGGCCAGGATACCATTGGCCTTTTTTCTGCAAGGGTCCACTGCCTGGTGCAATCCAAGACCCTCAGATCCTACTCTCCAAAGCTGGGTTCCAACCACAGCTGTTGTGCATGGGGTCATTCTTCCTCACATATAGGGCTTTGCATTTGCTTCTGTTGAACATCACGTTCAGGGTGTTCCTGACAGCCTATTTCTCCAGGCCCTTTAAGTGGCAGCCTAACCATTAGCTGCACGGTATCCTCTCTCTGCTCCTGATTCTTTTGCAAGTTTCCTGAGGTTACCACTGCTTCCTCGCTCAGATGTGGGCTGCCATCTTCCCCTCCTGTTCCTCTTTTAAGCTGTCCTCCCTAGGTTGGCCAGCCTGCTGGCAAAGATGTTTTTGCCTCACACAGTCACACTCGATACCTTTCAGGCCTCTGCGGGCTGTACAGCTGGGGTGGAAGTCTGAAGGCTGGTTAAGCCTTTATGGTATCACTGGAACACCCCAGAGCTGAGTGCCCAGCAAGCAGCCTTGTGTAGGGTCACAGCTGCCCTGGGACAGGTAAAAGGCAGCAGTGTGGTCGAAGACTTCAAAAGTCAGTGCAGCAACCATAATGTTTTTTGTGGTGGTGATTAAGGAAAACTAAGTCAAACCTTATAATTAAGCTTGCAGGTTTTGTTTTTTATTTTTATTTTCTTTGATTAGACAGAAACTAGCACAGGTGATGGAGGCAGAGGTATTTCTTGGTTTTCTCTCAGACTCCTGGCACCAGGCAACTTCAGCATCTGCAGAATACTCTACAACCTCAAGGCCACGTGCCAGGTATTAAGTATCAATAGTTAATTCCTGGCTAAACAGTAAAAAACCAGGCCCGAACAAAACCCAATAACATCCTGAATCATTAGGGAATCAGAGCAGGCATGGATATCTAGGTATCAGACAAGCAACATCTGTGATGGCTGGGCATAGTTTCTCAATTTAAAATAATAATTCAATAATACATTCATAGTCATTTGCCAGCTTGAGACACCAAACTTTATATATACACACACTTACAACATTGACTAGTTTGGCCTGTCTGGAATTGATAGTTCATAACATCAGCAGGTTCTGATTATACTGCATCCTTTCCGCCTTCATTAAAAAAAAAAAAAACAGCAACAGCCTGAGCATGCCAACAGACCATTGATCTGAGGAAATTCACTAAAAGATGCCTTGGATTACCCCAGTACTTTGGGTCACCTGTTTTAACCGAGCACAGATTTCAGCCTGCACAAAAAGTTGTGAAAAATGACAGTAAAACCAGGAAGCCAGAAATCGGAGAGAGAGCGAGGAAACAAAGCGGCTCTGGAACTCCACAGAAAACAGCTTCTGAAGTGGAGCAGAAGTAAAGCAGTGCCCAACAACGAAGACAAGAAACAGAAGAAATGTTAAATGAACAAGAACTACAGTACAGAACAAAGAATGAACAGTGTTCCAGAAAACTCTGATGAATCGCCCTGGCTAATACAAGTACAGGATATAAAACAATCAGATGCAAGAATCGCAAAACACGCTTTCTTAAAAAAAAAAAAAATTAAGAGAATAAAGGACAAAGTTAAAATTACACAAATTAAAAGCACAAAACACTGTTTCCAAATACTTTTTCTAACTGACATAATAAATTTTGAGTGATGAAAAATGTGACATGAGGGGTATAACACGAGAAACACGCTTGTTTTACACTTAACGTATATTTGCAAAATGAACACATAAGATTTTTATCTTTGCTTAAAAACCCATTGTGCTGATGATTGAATCCAAGGTCCCCTACCCACTGTGATCCTGTAACAAACGATGACAACAGTTAGTATCTTGGCTCTGCTGGCACTGTCATTACTACTGGCATTATGTCTCTGAGGTCTTTATGCATCCCTACAACACTTACATTCCTTTATAATCTTCAAGTACAGTTTTAGACTGCATCATCAGCCAAAATCAGGTTCTGAGGCTCCTTATGGATCTCCTCATATGAGCTCTACGTATGAATGAGCCAGTTAACTCAAAGGTAAAGTGGTATCTTTTAAGAAGATTTAATGTGAGTGGAGATGCATCGCTATTTCTCACTGTCAGCCTGCAAAGAGCTTAGTGTTGGTATCAAGGATACAAATAAGATGCAAAGTGGTTTTCGTTGACAGCAAAAAGCTAAACCTGTGTGGCTCATGTTAAAAATGCAAAGCACATTTTAGAGTGCACTGGGTACTTAAAAAAAAAAAAAAAGAAAAAGAAAAGGAAAAGATCATTTTCTCAGGGCACGTTACACAAATTTAGTCTAGAATAATGCTCTATGTCAGAGGCAGCCGTGTTTTTGCAGCTGAATTTCAATGCTGCCTTTTCTTTCTTCCGTCTCACCCTACCAGGGGCCATTCTCCTTTGAAAACTACTTTTCTCTTACAGATTGCTGCTGCTACCTTGTCACACCCCCTCCTGCCTCCATCTGCCACGGCCTCCTCATGGGCCATCACTTCTTGCTGACTTCAGCCTGGGGAAGAGGAATAAAAAAACCCCGAAGCAGCTCTACTTTGCATCTTCCCTCTAATAAAGCCGTAGCTCTTCAGACAGAAACAGGGGTACGCGTACATCTAAAAGAGTGTCTCCAAATAAAACAAGTCAAACACAATTCAGGATTACTTTCTCTCTACACAGATGAAGGAGGGTGAAAAAACACAATTTCCTTACGGTTCTTCTGTAGATCCCAGATGCCATGGTAGGGAACAAAAAAGCTTCTGCAATTTTCAAAAGCCCTCTGTCACAGCTGGCACCCTGCCAGCCTGTGCCAGACACCGGCTGCTGAGCCCGCTGGGGATGCGGTGCTGGAGCAGAAAGGCCCAAGGAAACTGAAAATAAAGGAAGGGCCATCAGAGCTGGAGACAGAGAGTGAGACAGTCAGTACAGAAACAGATATTCAGGGCAATGGGTCAGGGGCAAAGCGGAGAACGGGAAAAGAAGGTAAAA
Source organism: Mystacornis crossleyi (assembly GCA_013400655.1). Classification (NCBI taxonomy): domain Eukaryota; kingdom Metazoa; phylum Chordata; class Aves; order Passeriformes; family Timaliidae; genus Mystacornis; species Mystacornis crossleyi. The sequence continues at coordinate 59,166 of VYZQ01056862.1, forward strand.
TCTGGAAGTACCTACTGTGCACTTTGCTTTCTCCCATTGCAGTGTCCCCAGCCCTTCAATGCATTTCCCATACCTCACTTTTAACTCCTTAAAGAGTTGTTCTACAGCAGCCTTAGCAACTTTCTCTTGGGTTGCATTTTGCTGACAAAATTCCCCCAAACTTTTGCTTCCTCCAAATCCCATTTTGCTTCTCAGTCTCTACTCTGTAGCAGCATCACAAGGGAGAAAACTTCATCTTGTTCCTGAAAGTTTTTGGTGACTGAAAACATCGTACATGGAACTACAGAGGAGAGCAAAAAAAACATCACCAGCAAAACACCAACTTTGTTAGAACTGTCTTTTCTCAAAATGCAGCAAGACATCTCCTGGAGAAAACTATCCCTCACACACTTCACTTTACATATAAAACTATCAGTTCACTGGACTGCTGTCCAAACAGGGCTCTGAAAATGTGTTCCGAAAACACATACATTCCCTGGAAAACACAAGAAAACTTAAACAGGAAGCAAGAGAATAATCCTAATACACTTTTATTACACCTTCTGGTAAAAACTTCAAATTATTCAGACCAAAATTTATTTGCAAGTAACTAAGAAGGCATTCAAACAGAGCTTCAGCACAATATGCTCTCACTCCCTTCTCCAAGTTTTATCCCTGCTTATATATAGCCAGTCCCCTGCTGCTGTACATCCGCACCAGGCTTGCAGCCTCCTCCCTCCTCGCAGGGAGAACGCTGCCCTGGAACACCGCGTACTCCCGGAGGCATTACGGTAATCTCATTTAAGGCACGGAACGCTGTGGCCAGGCTCTGCAGCAGAGAAGAATTTCTGTAGCAAGGCAGAGGGAGCACCAGGCATTTTGTCACCCTGAAAAGGCAAGGCTCTCCTGTTCTGACAGCTGCTGCCTGCAGCTATCTCCTCCCTCCCCTTTTAAGTTGCTGTGTGCGTGTAACCACAGCGGCAAAAAATGTCCTTCCTCACGTTTCTAACCAGAATTAGAGGCAGAGGCACAGCCACGCACCCTGTTCTCTCCATCCCAGCTGCCCATCTCCAGCAGAGAGGGGGAAACACCCTGCTGGATGGGACCACCATGAGTAGGTAGGCTCAGTTTCCAAAGGTTTACTTCTAAACAACTAGGCCATTTACCCCCTCTCTTTGCTGAGGCAGCAGAACATGGGATATGCACTTCATACAGTTTGCTTCTGGCGTACAATAAATCAAACTGAACAAGCACCAAGACATCAAACTGTAAACTGAACCAGCTGAGCAGAGGTACCTTTTTGCACTCCTAATAAACCCCTCTGCTGGAAGCTGCCCAACAGAGAGAGAAAACAAAACTCTTACAACACAACATCAAAATCCAAACAACACACACAAGAAAAAGATAAGTATTACAGCTCAACAATCACCCTTCTTTATTCCCATGGCAAAACAGATCCAGTATGGTTGCAATACAACAAGGGTCAAATTGCAACAGAAATATGAGGACACGTGCTTCACCCTCAAGACTATTTTCTCATTAGTATATAATATTTCAATTCCATTTGAGAACCTTGTTATGTTTTTATGGTACCAGATCATTCGACTAATCTGGAATTAGTCTAAAATAACTTTCTCTGAAATACTGTTCAATGTAACGCTTTACCTCTTGGTTAAACACTTGTTCAGTAAAGAACTTGATGCATGGCGTCATTGAGTATCCTGTACTAGAAATCTGGTTAAAATAATTACGGGCTTTTTTTATTATGCCAGTTTCAGAAAACTGAAAGGATCCCAAAGTCAAAAATTGAAGTACTGGATGAGATTGTTGAATAGGCCTGCTCGTCCACCAAATGCAAAATAAGGTATCTGTCTAGAAACCACCTTTTTCTGGCTGTGCAACCCCAGAAAACTGCTCCTTCCCATTTCCCCCTGCCTGCTCACACTCCACAGGCAAGACAGTTATTTCACAGGATCTTTCCTCTTTTCTTGTTCTGGACATTATGCTTTGCTCTTTGAGGAGACACCTTCACATCAGATTCTGGATGAACTAATCCTTTCCTGCTGGAAGGGATATATTAAATTTTTGCCCCAAGACTAGTCTGGCAGTGACTGCAAGAGGTGGCTCCTGAAGCCCATACTCTGACTCGCTGCTGGAGAACAGCGCTCGTCAGTCACAGGCAGAAGTCAGGACAAACAAAGGGCTTGTTTGTACAGCATCTCCCATCAGCCCTCCCTCCCTCTTCTCATCCCCACTAGCTCTAGCTCGCTCTGGGTACATCTTAAAAGATACAGCTGCCAAGAAAGTGCAGGGGAGGGAACCAGAAGATAAAGGTATGTTTCGCTCCTGAAATTATCCTTGTCTACTTGTTCTGCTCCTTCTAGTTACAGAGTACAGAATTAGAAATGCGTATGGGAACACGCAGAGGAAGATTTGGGAGAACCTCTTATATTGCAGACCAGAGGTACCATTCAAGACAGTTGTGTGGCTGTGATCCAGCTCAGTTCTCTTACTATCTTGCTTTTCTTTGAAGCTGGATACTACATATTAACATCTGAAGTCATTAAACATAATATATTGCCTTCCAGTGCTCAATATTATACGGAGAGGGGTGTCTTCACAATGAATTGCTGTCTTAAAGAAAACTAAATGGGGTTTAATGAGAGCTCAGTTTCTGGAAAGAATAGTGGTATTGATGATAATTACAAAGCAGTAATTCACTGAATTCGTTCTCAGTGGAATAGCTGCTGTCCTTACAGTGCACCAACTGTTCAAGCAAAATAGATTTAAGAATTTTTTTAAATGGAAAAAGTTCTTCTAAATATTATCAGTCATGCAGCTCTTGTGTATGATTTTTTAGTAATGCACTAATATACCTAACTATCAAGCACTAACTCACCTAAATACTAAATACTCAGCATCACACAGGTGTTTGTGAAAGGCAAACTTGACAAACAAATAAACACTAAAT